>OZ038459.1:360761-451170 GCA_964036195.1 Sphaerolaimus hirsutus | reverse complement strand
ATACATAGGCGCCGCGCCATGGCGCTATTAGCGTTGGCGCCTGCGCCAGGAACCGCTTTATATGTATGTAAATATGCATACATATATAGCGAAAGTTGCAAAAATCTGTTCATTTTCAAGGATAGTTGTTTACAGGGACCGATCAGCTGAAAAGACTATGCATGAGCAAGAAATTGCGCGCTTGCGCGCAAAATTTTTAACGAACATCGAAAAATATGAAGGAAAATTTGCATTTTCCGGGACTTTTTAGGTCTCACCCCGGGAAGGGGGGGGGGCTGCAGCCCCCCCCGCCCCCACCCCCCCCCCCTGGATACGTCCTTGCCCATATGCAGACGTAGAAAAATCTAACAATCACATAGATTTATATGTGTTTATAGGCATATATTACTGTATATACACAGAAACCCTTCCCTAACGTCACTTAATCATCAGTTTTAACCTGTGTTCTGCATAGTACACATCACAAACTGCGGTATTTTTCATGTACGTTCACGTTACACTCAATTTTAGGGGGGGGTGGGTATTTCGAGGGGGCGTTAATTCAAGGGGGGGGGGGGGGGTAATTCGAGGTAATACGGTAGATATATTTACACGCTTACAGGAAATTTCGCAATTTTGAAAACATTGGTGCGACTCAGCAAAGCATATTGTCTTAGGAAACTTGGACACTTATGTGTAGTTGCCACTGGACAAAACCAATAAACAAACCTATCTAAAAAAAACTGATTGTTCATTCGCGGCAAATATTTGTGCTAGCGTTGTGAACAGTGACCCGGGTACTAGTGCCAAACGTCCCCATCCCCTCCCCCCCCTAGGACCCGGCCGTAATGTAAAACCGGCCGGAATGTTGCCCGGCCGGAATGTAGCATCCCCTACATTACGGCCAGGCTTTCATTACGGCCGGGTGGGAATACATTACGGCCAGGCTTTCATTACGGCCGGGTTTTCATTACCGCCGCTACACCCTCGTCGTAATGTAAAACCGGCCGTAATGTTGCCCGGCCGTAATGTAGCATCCGCTACATTACGGCCAGGCTTTCATTACGGCCGGGTAGACATACATTACGGCCAGGCTTTCATTACGGCCGGGTTTTCATTACGGCGAGGCCCCCGTCGCATGAACTAGTGATTTTGGAGGTGAAAATCTATGTATAGGTATGAAAAATAGCGATTTTGAGCGAAAATTGGGGTAGTTTCTGAAAAATCGCTCCAGATAGTTAGATAGCTGGGCGATTTAGGGGGGGGGGGGTTTAGGGGGTAATAGCCCAAAATTTTGCCTCCGGGATAGATAGATAGCTGAGCGGGCTCCGGGATAGGTATATAGCTGGGCGGTTTGGGGGGGGTAACCCCCCCCCCCCACCATTCGAGACCCCTCGGTGGCGCCAAGGATGTACACAGGGGGCGGAGAAGGCGCAGCAAATGGCGCCATGGCGTGGCTGCATTGCCATTTCATCTGTTTCGGTAAAATTTGAGGGGGGCTGAGTCACCCCCCCCCCCCCCGTTTGTCGAAACAAGCAGCTCCCCAACCCCCGCTCAAAAGACCTGGATACGTCCCTGGATTATTTGTTCCTGGTCCCTATTTAGCGTGAAAGCAAAGGGACATTGTTTCCCTGTGCGATTGAGGTTGCAGAAAAAATACAAAGTTTTTTTTTCCATCGCTAGAAACCAACCTGAAGAAACTGGTTAGAAAGTTTTCCAACCAACCGTCACTTCCACGGTTCAGTTTGCGCTGCAATGCGGCGATCTGCTTATCAATTTCTGCCACCTGGCATATATATTCCTCTACTATTCGCTGTGGCGCTGCCTTTTTATTTACTTTCGCCGGCACAGGTTTCACTTTTGTGGCAACGATTTTTTCAGCGGCAACTTTCTCTGGTTTTATCGGAGGTTTCTTCTCTGCAACTTTTTTCTCCAATTTCACTGTACCAGCGGTATCTGATTTGACTTTGGGCGCAGGTTTGATTTTGAGAATGGCCACATCCTGAGAATGTAAAATCGGCGCTTTTACAGGCAACTCAGGTGAAAATTTCGAAAAAAATTACAAAAACATTTATTTTAAGGACCTGGTCTTTTTTGGTGACTTTGCCAGGCAAGTCGGTTTTACGCAGTTTAGGTTTTTCCATGCGTTTTTCTTCGATAACGGACGGAGATGGCTTTTTGAATCCAGTTTTTACAGTGCTAGAAACTGTTGGCTCGCTGCCAGTACCGGATTCCGTTGTCTTCGTTGGCTTTGTTTCTGGGGCGTGATCCGTGATTGCTAAGTTCGTGGGTCTGCGCATTTTTTGGAATGGTGCACAGTTCATTGTTATGTGGTTTATAAAAGGAAAAACGCTGAAAGGAATAATGTTCAAAAACTTTGTTTTTTTTTTGTTGTGAATCAGAATTATTGGCGAGGTATGTTCATTAGGTCTCTATTAGGGTTCAAACGGGATCCCGATCCCGATCCCGGATCCCGTGAAATTCCGGGATTTAGCAGTCCCGATCCCGATCCCGAAACTTTTCAAATCCCGATCCCGATCCCGAGAAACTCCAAAGTCCGGGATCCCGATCCCGGAAAAATTAGTGGAAATTATCAAAAGTGAAAAAACGACGTTTTTGCATGCTAAAATGTGAACGCAAACCCCCAGCGTTCATTTTATGCCACGTTTCTGGCATCCAACAGTGTTTTTAGACCTTTATGAACAACTGTGGATGCCAAAACATCGGCTAAAAGCTCTATCCCAAGTAGGGTGGCAGACGGTACGGCCTTGCGGTAAACCGTACGGTACGGTAAATTTTCTATGTTGCGGTAAACGGTACGGTACGGTAAATCTTTAATTTTGCGGTAAACGGTACGGTACGGTAAATCTGAAAAGTGCGGTACGCGGTACGGTACGGTACGGTAAATTTCCGAATGTCAGAAATGAATCGATGCCTGATTACAGACAAATTTTACTTCATAAATTGACACCAAATTCAATTACAATTTGATCAATGGACTTGAAGAACACAAAAACAGTATGATGACATAAAATTACATTACCCACAATGTAGGGGCTCAATATATAGGCTTATTCATGGTGTAAAAGGCAGAAAAGGGAGAAAAAATTTGCTAAAAGTGGGTAAAAATTTGCTATAAGTAGGTGAAATTCACACCTTAAAGCTGATGTTGAAGTGTTGATGTAGATGTTGAAGCACATGGCTTGATTTTATTAACACATTATACAAATATGTAAACTTGACTTATAACAATATTTTGCATGCATAAATGGAGGGGCTTCAAATCAGGAAAACGATGTTGGGAAATTTGCGCGCTTGCGCGCAAAAAATTCAGAACACCACATAAATTCTCATCAATAAATCGACATATTTACGATCAATCTGAGTCAAATTTACCGCATTCTGTGCGGTAAATGAGTGCGGTACGCGGTACGGTACGGTAAATTTTGGAAAATGCGGTACGCGGTACGGTTCGGTAAATTTCTAAAAGTGCGGTAAACGGTACGGTACGGTAAGGTAAATTTCCCAAAAATGCGGTACGGTACGGTAAATTCTGCCACCCTAATCCCAAGACCCCAATCCCGATCCCGAAAAAATGCCAATCCCGATCCCGATCCCGTGACCCCAATCCCGGCCAATCCCGATCCCGATCCCGAAATCTCAAAAAACCAATCCCGATCCCGATCCCGAAAGGTCAATCCCGTTTGAACCCTAGTCTCTATGCACCGCGTGAAGTTACACATTTGAGCCATAAATACTTAGTTGCTACTATCAAAACCCCAGTGCTATGACTAGGGTTCAAACGATATATCGTATCGAATATCGGTTATCGACCATTTTTTAATATCGAATATCGATATCGAAAATTTTGAAAAAAAAATCGAATATCGATATCGAAAATTTTGAAAAAATATCGAATATCGATCCTTTTTTCGATACACCGAACCTGTATTGTGTCCCCAAATGTACTTTTCATTTTCATTTTGAGATGTTTATGGTTGATCTGATGTGCTTATAGTATTGTATTTGATGAGTAAAAGTACAGTATTTATAATGCCATTGTTGTTGGAGTGCTAAATTTGAAGCCAGAAAACGCTGATATACTTTTTTTGCAACATGCCCTTAAGCAATTAGGTTATAAGGATGAACTGTAATATCTACCAATTGTTATTTGTCTGATACACTTTGATTCATCATGTTTTTCTTCTATTTGCTACCATTGAGTGATGTAAAGCTTGTTAAAATCACTTGTACCATTCACATTTCAGTAAAGAGATGATTAAACATGTGTGCAACCACACGAAAATACAATTTGCCTATGGAAATTTGCCTTGCTATACCAAAAGCAAATTGCAATATCGAATATCGAGTTTCCATGTCGTATCGATATCGAATATCGAGTTTCCATATCGTATCGATATCAAATATCGAGTTTCAGAAAAGAATATCGAATCTCGATATCGAAAAGTCATATAGTTCGAACCCTAGCCATGACAACACCTTCTGACTAAAAAAACGTGGACTCTCAAAGACGTTCAAGCATTGCCATCATTACGTTTATCTCCCAAACGCACCCGACGTTCGAATCTGTAGTGCTATCACATTCAGCAGTGCTTACGACCACTTTACACTTTTTGGCGTCACTTTTCTCCGTTTCAGCAGCAATCAATGCAGCACCTTTACCCGTCGATAATTTTTCATAATCAAGTGTGTCTATGGGTCGTTCAGTTTCCGTTTCCAACGGAGGCGGCGTGGCAACGTAACCAACGTAGCCAACGAAACGTGACGGCAACGTTTCAGCGGGTTTGTTTTGGGCAACGTGTGGCGAGCTGCTCGATGAGGCGTCGGCAGTTTCCTGCGGAAATTTTGAAGTTGTGTGTGATGTGATTTCGATCTGAATTTATTTCTGAACTCTTGTATCATTTCCACGCAACAAAACAAAAACTGGCAGGAGTACAAGCCAAAAATGAACCAAAAAAGCCACGGCATCACCACCAAAAACGGTCCGGTTAACCCAATCTCGAACCTGCTCAATGGCGGGCCCCGAGTGTTTGAAGTGGCAGAACGGCCTGTGGCACAGTCCGCTCGCGTCGAACGGGCACGGCAAGCTGCCGAACCTGCCCGTGCCGCGCATCATCTCGCCCCACGCACTTGCGAAATGATTTTTCTTTTTGCGGCGGAGATGACACTCGTACTGAATCGGGGAAAGTGACAGTGATTTATGAGATTGTTTGTTGTGTTCGTTTGAGAAGACATTCACGCCCACCCGAATGGTAATATGAATAGCAAATTTTCAAACAAATTGCACCGTGTTTCAATTTTCCACTTTAAGGATTTGGAAAAATCTGGCCCAACTTTTTTATCGCTGATTTGATGTGATTTGATTTATCGCATCTATTTCCAGATGGCGCACGTCCAAGTTAACGGTAACGTGATGTATTTTGTGCGATATTTCCGACATTTTTATTCAAAATCGATCAAATTTGCTCCAGTTTCCAAATTTCCATTATTATTATCACTAGTTTCGTCTATGTATAGTTGTATACTTATTTTCTTATAGCAATTTTTAGACTTTTTATATTTATAGCGATTTCGCAAGTTTTGGCCGGCTGCCAACTATTGATAAAGGTATCCGGATTTAAGTCTCGAAAAGTTTATTTATGTTCAAGAGAAGTTCATTTTCGAACGGTCACCCGAGTGAATCTAAGATGGATAAAAAACGCTCCAGTGATAGGCAAACATCTTTTCGTTCCGTCTTTATAACCCACCCGCTTAAAATCTGAAAAAAACGCAAACGCTGTTGTAAAAAGGTAACACGTCATTCGTTCCCAAGACGTTCAAAAAAAAGAAAAAAACGTGAATAGTCGCGCGCCAATGACGACGTTACTCCCGGGCGGCGGCGCCTCTGTAAGCGACTGCCCGCGAGTCGAGCGACTGGGGGCACATTCTCATATACATGGATTGGGTCTGGATTCCGCTCTGCAGCCGCAGAGAATCGCTGATGGAATGGTGGGCCAGGTGCGATGAGAATTGGCACTTGGCCAGAAAATTTCCCGCGGTTTTTTATTATCTGTGAAAATTTCGCGCGGTTATTTCAACGCATTTTTGATGTGATTCAGATGAGCGCTAGGCGAGCGGCCGGTTTAATCGCTCGAATGGCGTCTGAAGGTCGTATAGCGGGCCGAGCTGTTTTGATATCTGGTGTGTGATTTGGACCTGTTGGTAAACGGGGGACATGTGGTAATGTGTGCAAAAGTTCCAATCTTCACTGACAATAGCTATTTTTCGCTTGTACGTAGTTGAAGTTATATTTTTCACTATCTTAAATCTATTTTTGGCTGTTTTTAACCTATTTAGCGATTTTTTCTACACCTAAAAAAACCCTTGCGATATTGCACACCTCACAAAAAAATATCCAGTCTTTTCCTTGATTTGCTATCTGTCGAACCGCAGCGAAAATCGAAAATCCTGGTAACCCCTGCATCCGATCTAGACTAGGGTTGGCCGATGTTTAAAAAAACAACGTTTTTTATTTAAAAAAATGTTTCTTTAAAAAAAACATGACGTCCGAAATGTTTAAAAAACAACAACATTGACCGAAATTTTTAGTACTAAGCACTAGGTATTTTGCAAAATTTTCACGCGCAAGCGCGCAATTTCACACACAAATTGACATTGGTGGTTGTTTTCATTGGTTTTGTGGCATTTTTAGTATCAAAGTATCCATTTCTATCTGCTACCATGGGTTAATAAGCCGTAATATGTTGCTGTAGTATATAATATTGAGGTAATGTGCTTCCATGTACCTCCACAGTGTGTAACTTCACTCCCAAAGTAACAACCTCCTCTGATAACCTTGTTTGATCACTATTCCGTGCCAAACTTTACGTGAAGTCACGAACATTCGACTATAAGGCAATTTACAAATGATATGTCGACAAAAAATGGGTATTTTTGACACAAATCACCACCTTTAATGCTATCCCATGGCTCCACAGACATTATATGGTCATATATAGCAGCACAATGTGTTGCCACTGTCTGATATACCTATATATGTTGACACAAGGTCATCTGGGAGCTATTAAAAAAACGTTTTTTTTCCAACCCTAATCTAGACACCCCTAACAGGCTCACCAGGCACTGGCAAAACTGCCCTGGGCATGGGCATGGCGCGCGCGCTCGGCCCCGACGCCCCCTTCGTGTGCGTGACTGCCTCTGAGGTGTTTTCGCGTGCCGTTGGAAAAACTGAGGCACTCACGCAGGCGATCCGAAAGGCAGTTGGAGTCAGGATTAAGGAGGAAACTGAGGTTTGAGTGGGGGTGATATAGGGTTGGTTTTTTGATGTGCCCTGATGATTGTAAAAAATTTTGTGACGTAATTTCGCAATAAGGGGTTCAATTAGGGATGGCCGAAAAAGGTTTTTTTAACGGTTTTTATTTTATTTTTAAACCCGTTTTTTTTAAAAGCAGGGTTTTATTTTAAAATAAAACCTTTTTTCAAAAGCTCCCAGATATGGTCATGAGTCAACATGTACAGGTAAATCAGACAGGTGACACTGCTTTGTGATGTTTTATAGTCATAGAATGGCCGTATATAAATATATAGCCATATAGTCATAAATAAAACGTTTTTTAGTTTAAAAAAACCTTTGAAAAAACCCAGGCTATATTTAGGTTCAATATATAGGTTTTTTCGAGATGTTGAAAATGAGAGAAGGTGAAGTAGGTGAAAAATAGCTAAAATGGGTACTAAGCGCGTGTACAAAAGATTAGAAAATCGGCAATAAATCGCACGAACGAGTGAAAATCTATAAAATGGTATGAAAATTAGCGATTTGACTGAAAATTAAGATAAAATCGCTCCAGCTAGATATTTGGTGAGGGGGGTTTAGGGTTGGTGGCCCAGAAATTTCCCTCCGGTTTGGAGATTTCTCTGCGGAGATTGAGAGAGTGAGAGATGGCTCTGCGGAGATTGAGAGAGATGGCTGTGCGGTTTGGGGGTTTAGCCCAAGCCGCTTTTCGTAGCCCTGGTATAATTCAAGTACAATGGGCAGGTGCTGCATGGCGAAGTGGTGCAAGTGGAAGTGGATCGTCCGGCCACTGGCGTCGGCGCCAAGGTGGGCAAACTCACGCTCAAAACCACTGATATGGAGAGCATCTACGATCTCGGTTCGTTGAATCGTACTTATTGTGTTTTACAATGAGATTTGTGAGTTGACCACATTTCGATCAGGGACGTATCCAGGATTTTTGAGCGGGGGGGGCTGCTTGTTTACGGGGGCCGGCGAGCGGGGGGGGGGGGCTCAGCCCCCCCCCTAAATTTTTTTCCCTATATAGGGACAAATAGCGTTTTGGCGCTAGCGCCATACAAAGGCGTCATGCCATGGCGCTTTTGGCGTTGGCGCCAGCGCCGGGAACCGCTTTATATGTATGTAAATATGCATACATATACAGCGAAATTCCCAAAAATGTGTTCATTTCCATGGATATTGGTTCACAGGGGCCGATCCGCTGAAAATACAATGAATGGGGAAGAAATTGCGCGCTTGCGCGCAAACTTTTTTAACAAACATCGAAAAATATATAGAAAAAGTCGCATTTTCCTTGACTTTTTTGGTCTCACCCCGGGAAGGGGGGGGGGCTGCAGCCCCCCCCGGCCCCCCCTGGATACGTCCTTGATTTCGATGGTGTACTCATGTGTGTGAGTGTAGAATTGGATAATGGGTGATTTTGAGAATATATAATCTCAGGAAATCTCTCAAAATGAGGCGTAATTGAATAATTCGGAGGAGAAAAAAATCTAGGGAAATTTTTTGAGATTTTTTATATATTTTTTCTTGTCATAAAATATGATATATAATATAAATATAAAAAGCAAAAAAAAACTGAGTAAATAAAAGATGTTTGATATTTGCTGATGTTTAAAAATATATAAATCTCCGGAGATTTTTTCAATGTGTGTGGCCAATTTAAGTTAAAATGTTATTCATTTAGCCGCATGCACTTCACTTCGATGCATTTATTGGTTCTCGGTAGCTATTTATCCGTCAGTAATGTTACCTCCACTCTCTAGTTGCACTCGGAATCACACGTTAAAATTATCGCCGCTGAAATTTCTCCTTACCGCTGCTCACATGATTTCGCACTTGCGTTTCTTTTTGCCGTGCGACCACCTAGTGTAAAGCAGTCCAGAGCCCTGTAAAGTGTAAAATAGAGTGTCAAGTGTCATGTAAAATGTCAATCAAAACAAAAATAAAACATTATCTTACTGAACTTTAGAAGATGACAACTGACACTTTACTTTACTTTGCATTTGTCATGACAATTGACACTTTGCCTGACATTGGTCACTTTACTTTACACTTGACAGGGTGCGGGACTGCCACCTGGTCTCGTGGTGAACTGAAGAGCGGCGCCGCGCCGCCGGCCGCGGCTCCATTGAGCTGTGTCGCTCAGGCGCTTTCGCTGTTTTTAATTCCGCTATGTGGTCCCTGTGAGCGATGGACGTGCGTTAACGACCTGCTAATCAGGCGAATTTTAGCATTTTAAAGTTTTTGCGAAACTTTACAATCTGCTTTCCCCCAGAACGCCCGAATTATTTGCTGGTTTCAGCAGCAAACGCTTCGTTGCTAATATTGGAAATCAGGTGTCAGCTTGCATATGCGCAAGGTTGAGATCAATTATCGATATTTATCAGAAATGCTGAACACCAGTTCAATATTTCAATTATATCGATGATCAATTTCGTATTCATTTTCGTATCGAAAAATAATCGATATTGCAAACTTACTAAACCCGAATTGCGGACGCCCCCACGAACGTCTGCGTAGTGACGTTCTTCAGTTTGACATCGTTCATGGGCTCGTGGGGCGAGGGGGCCTTCAGATTGGTGAGCGTGTCGTCCGAGCGGGGCTGCCCGTGCCTGTGCTGCCGCTCGCTGCTGATGCGCGCCTGGGGGCAGTCACAGACCCTGGAAAATGTCTCATGTCACGCAAAGTATCAAAAGTCACGTAAAATGCCCTGCAGTATGGCACCGGCTTCCCACTCTGCAAGGCAAGGCATTTTACTTGACTTTTGACACTTTGCCTGACATTTGACAGGGTGTGTGAGTGCCCCCTGGTCGCTCTGCGCGTCGAAGGCGTCGCGCACTGCCGGCGGCGGCAGGGTTGAGCAAATCTCGGCGCTGTCGCTCACTTTGCTCAGCACGATATTGAATTCGTCTAGCTGAGCGGTGGGGTCGGGTTCTGGCTAGAACGGATGGGTGTGAATTTCTCCCCAGAAAATGCCTGAAAATTTGCCCGGGGTCTCGAATGGGCGGGGGTGAATTTGGGGTAGGAAAGGGGGTTGGGGTTACTCCAGGCCCCAAATCGCCCAGCAAACTATCTGACAAAATTTTGGCTACTATTCACCCGAAGTGGGCGGTTTGATGGGGGTTGCCTCCAACCGCCCCCATTTGAGACCCCTGATTTCGCTCCAACTCCATGGCTGGCTTGGCATTGTATCGTTCAGCGTGGCCGAATGGGCGCACCTCGGTTTGCAGCTGGTCCAGTTCAATGAGTCCGTGGTGCAGCTCGAGCGCCGTGTCGTGCCACAGCCCCATGGCCGCCAGCCCGCTGCCCACTTCTAGACGTGTTTTGCACTTGTTGTACCTGTGTCCTGCTCACTTGTTCGGGTAGGGTGGGGGGGGGGAGGGTTGGGACGATATATCGTATCGAATATTGGATATCGACTATTTTTTCATATCGAATATCGATATCGAAAATTTTGAAAAAATATCGAATATCGAATATCGACCATTTTTTCGATATTTTCGATATTCTATACTCCCTGGGCCTGACTTCAAATAAGCCAGGAATGGCACTATTAGAAGGCGATTTCATAAGCAATTTTAACAAATTTTGCGCGCAAGCGCGCATTTTGTTCTCACGTGACAGGTATTTTTGTTTTAGCACTTGCGGCAGCATCAAATCTTGTGCAAATGCTCTCTCAGATGTTCACATAAGAGTATATGTAGGTATGTTTGATACACCATGGAAACATCAATGGCACCATGGCATGGCACCTATAAATGGGGCTGGCACCTTTTTCTTACCACATCTGTCACATTTTTAAAATCATTTTCTCATTGTGTGCCATTTAAATTTGTATCATCTACTTTTCAGTAGAGATGATCAGTCGGGTTTGTGATCAAATGGAAATGCAATATGCCAAATGAGATATGCCCTGCTATACCAAAAGCAAAATATCGAAATATCGAAATATCGATATCGAATATCGAGCATTTTTTAATATCGAATATCGATATCGAGGGTCCATATCGTATCGATATTGAATATCGAGTTTCAGAAAAAAATATCGAATATCGATATCGAAAAGTCATATCGTCCCAACCCTAGGGGGGGGGGGTGGTGTCGGTGAAGTGTAAAGTGGAAGTGTAATTGCCTCGTACAGTGTCAAAATTACAGTAACAACATCTTTTCTTTTTTTGCTTGGTGATTTTGATGACATTTGACACTTGTCTGCATTTGCACTTTACAGTGCGCGGAACTGCCCAACTTTGGGGTCAATTTCGCCAGTGCGAGTGAAAAGTGTCCCGCCAAATTGTAGTTTCAATCTACATGACATTAAGAAAGTTGAAGTGTCACTTTACATGACATTTCACAAGTGCGAGTGCAGCACAACTTCAAGTGCGACCCACAGATGCGCCAAGAGCGCCAGACGCTGCTCGCAAAGCACGGGCGTCTGTTCGTGCTGCGGCTGCACCGGCTGCCCGGCCGCGTCCAAATCGCCGCGCGCATCGTGAAGTTCGCTCAGCGTGTTGATTTTGCTGTGATGCTTTAGTTTTAAAGTTTGTTTTTAGGGAGTATGTGATTGGGGTGGTTCCAGCGCCCACCCTCTACCTTGCACCCCCCCCCCTAGGGTTCAAACGGGATTGACTTTTCGGGATCGGGATCGGGATTCACTTTTTGAGATTTCGGGATCGGGATCGGGATTGGGGTTTCGGGATCGGGATCGGGATTGGTTTTTTTAGATTTCGGGATCGGGATCGGGATTGGCCGGGATTGGGGTCACGGGATCGGGATTGGGATAGGCATTTTTCCGGGATCGGGATTGGGTTCTAGGGATAGAGATTTTGGCCATTTTTCTGGCATTCACAGTTGTTCATAAAGGTGTCAAAACACTGTTTGATGCCAGAAAAGTGGCATAAAATTGACGCTGGGGGTTTGCATCCACTTTTTTTGCATGCAAAAACGTCATTATTTCACATTTTATAATTTCCACTAATTTTTTCGGGATCGGGATCCCGGACTTGGGAGTTTCTCGGGATCGGGATCGGGATTTGAAAACTTTCGGGATCGGGATCGGGATTGGTATTTTTGAGATTTCGGGATCGGGATCGGGATTGGGGTTTCGGGATCGGGATCGGGACTGGTAAATCCCGGAATTTCACGGGATCCGGGATCGGGATCGGGATCCCGTTTGAACCCTACCCCCCCCCCCCCCCGAGACTGCTGGCATTTTCCCGACACTGCGCTGGCATTTTCAAGAACTTTGTGTTTTTTATCAGTAACAGTGCCGAATTTTATTTAAAGAAAACTTTGGACTTTGTCGGAAAGTCCCTCTGCCGCACACCACGCCCCCCGATACATCCTTGGTATGTTTCGTTTGGGTAGAAAATTGTGGTGAACCAGAACCTGGCGGTGGAGCACAGCAACTGGTACAGGAACTGCGCGTGGCCCCTGGCCGTCCTTTTGAGTTCTTCCTCTGCAAAATGTACCTCAATGTGCAAATTGTGTAAATTGTCCAGGTACTTTCGGAGACAGATACAGTTCCCATTTTGATTAAAAACTTAGTTTAATTTTTCAAAAAAATTAAATTGATTTTCTTCAAGAAGCAGGTATAAAATTGATTTTTTCCATCCTCAATTCCAAAACTACACTTTATTCATTTACAAACAGAAACTTGATTACATACAATAAACTGGTGGAAAATATAAATGGGAAAATCACTTAATTGTATTTTACAAATGCCACATGCAAGCTGTTAGGCTTTCATTTTGTGTGAGGGTGCCCCCAAGTATTTACTATATATACCCTAGGGGACACCCCCATCAGGCCACCCTTAATGAGAATTTTTTTTTTCATGTTTTCTTCTGCCAAATATAAATGTGAATTCCATACAAATTGTTGTTCCCGATGAAACAAACATTTTTGATACAATTTTTTCTGAACATTTGAGACCAAAAAGTTTTTTTTGACATTGGTAGATCGTAATTATGTGCAACTTTTCTATCCACTCAGAACCCCTGGAAGCCCCACACAATGATGGCATTGTTGATCAAACATGAAAAACTTTTTTGAGAAAAACATAGGTTTGAAAAAGTGGACAATCCACTATCCCAAGCTATTCATGGACCACATGGGGGCCAGAATTGGCTTGTTTGCAGTTAGGGGCAACATATGGCTGCTCCTGGGCCCCGTTTTTGCATTCAATTATTTTTTATAGCTAACAATAAAAATGGCCCTGCGTAAAGGGGGCACTCGCCTGACAGTGTGTCCGGCGCCTACAGTGTCTTGACGCAAATGACAAAATACTTGTGCCCAAAAATATTTATTATTATTATTATTATTCAAAAATTATTTGATAAAAACCTATAGGGGCCAATGGGCAATGTGCCCTGTGTCTAGTGTGACTGGGCCAAACAAATAAAGAGGTCATACCCAGAAAATTGAAAATCACAGTTTTTCAATCACAACCACAATTTTGATAATCACAAAGTTTGAAATCATTGTTGTCATGGTTTTGTAATCCATGCCTGCTTGCTGGGAGCAAGTTTTGTGGGGGTGAGTGGACCTGGTGCCAAATTATACTCCCAACTGACCAGCAGTCAAAAAATGGCTGTGGGCAAGCCATAAGTAATTTTTATTTTTATTGAAAAGGCACCAACACAAGTGTATTCATCACTTGTGTTGGCAGCAGAAAAAAAATTGGCTGTGCACTTTACTGCAGCTGTATTTTGTGTGTTTTTTTTAAATTCCCATTTATATTTGCCAGGAAAAAATTGGAAAAAAAACATTCATCAATCTGTAGCAGCAGAACAGGGGGGTGCCAGGGGGTGCCACTTGGCATCTATGTAGGCAAATGTTGTGGGCACCCCCACAATAAATGGCAGCCATATTGGGCTGCACGTTTCCTTGTGAGATTGTTATGAAAAATGAGGTACCTGATTTCCCATTTATATTTTGCACCAGTTTACAAACAAATTTGCAAACCATCGTTGGTGTTAAGTATTTGCAAGTCGGGAAATAGCGTGTCATAAGTGTTGCCAGTGATGGTCATGTCACCGGACGGTTCCCGCCGCGCCACGTGCCCCACGTGTCTTTTTACTTCTAGTTGCATCTGGTTCTTGTTCATTCTGCGTTACGAGAATGGCTCGTTTTTTAAGTTGAGATTATGTATTCGAGACATGAATAATTAACATTTTTGGAAAGTTGCTGGTAGGGTTGGCAAGCGATTTTTTCAGGCGATTAAAAAAAAAATCTGATTAAAAAAAACTGATAAAAAAAAAAAAATCTGATTTAAAAAAAAAATCACAGCATCTGTACCGATTTTTTTTAAAAAAATCGCTGGCAAAATGTTTGGGTACTCGTGCACTAGGTAAAATGCAAAAATTTTGCGCGCGGTTTTATGCAAGCAATCCATCAGTGGCTTTTTTCATGGCTTTTACAGCCAATTTGGTGGTGTAGTACTCATTTATGTGTGCTTTTAAGCGTGTAAGGTAGGCTTTAAATCATTTCGGGAAGTATTCATAGTTATGCTATGTGTTTTCACATCAAACATCTATGCCAACGCATCCATGTACACTTCTGATATGATTTGAAGTTTGTTATGAGCAAGAACATGCAATTTCTGCAAAGAAAATTGCAAATGGTCGATGAAATGTGATTCACATCACAAATATAAGACTTTAATTACTTTTTAACTTTAAAATAACTGTTTTCAAGCTTTACCAAAGCTCTACAGCACTTATATGACCACAGAAAGGATAAGTGAGCACTGCGTATCAATTTATATTGCTTTTATTATGCTCAGAGGCAATTTTAGAGAGGAATAGGACTAATTTTGACCCCAGCGATTTTAATTAAAAAAATCTATTTTTTTAATCGATTTTTTTCCAACCCTAGTTGCTGGAGCGCAGCTCAGTATTTACGCCTCAGAAGCGTTAGGTCCTTGTGCGAAAGGTGAAAAACTTGCATGAATTTTATCAAAAATACCCGCTTGAATTTCTGCCAATGAAAAATGCGGCGAAAATAACCCGAGACACTTATTCGAGATAGTACCGTATTCTTATGGGGGCGCCATCATAGTTTGCATGACGTTTTCCCACATTTTTCCATTTCCTCGCCGTTTACTAAGTCGATGCACCTCGGCAGGCCATTTCCATATTTTGGAGGCGCCCATCTTTTGGATTTGTTCGCGGTAAATACGGTCGCACCTTTCTACGGTGTCGGTGACGTCCTGCAGCTTGCCGATGAGCACGTCGAGCGCGTCGTCGCCCAACACATTGGGCACTTTTACGTCCATTTTGTTGAGCGCCACCTCGGATCAGCCGCGTCAGAAGACTTTGTAAATTAGGTTTTTAGAGTGTCAAATCGTTGCCTTCGCCGTCGTTTTTGCGTTGTTTTATAGAAGTTTGTTTGAGATGTTTTCTTGCTGAAATAATGTGCTCGCTTTCACGCAGGCGGGAAGATGATCGAAAATGTGATCAAGGAACGAATTCAGGCCGGGGATGTCATTCAAATCGACAAAGCCAGTGGAAAAGTGACGAAAATGGGTTTGTTTGTTTTTATTCTGAATTCAGAATCTCCTAACTTTCTTACTCGACGTTTTATGGCGGTGACTAACAGGTGATCAGGGGTCTCGAATGGGGGGGGGGTTACCCCAGGGGTTATGTAGGGGGGGGGGGGTTGAGTGGGTTACCCCCCCAAATCCGCCGGCTATCTTTCTATCCCGAGGCCCGCTCAGCTATCTATCTATCCTGGATGCAAATTTTTTGGATACTATCCCCTAACCCCCCCCCCCCCAAATCGTTTAGCTATCTATCTATCTGGAGCGCTCAAAACCGCTAATTTTCATACCTTTTTATAGTTTTTCACATCCAAAATCGCTAGTTCATGCTCATTATTGCCTATTTTGGCTATATTTATTTTGGTTATCTTTTTTGGCTATGTGCTCATATACTTATTTTTAGCTATTTTTCACCTACTTTTAGCGATTTTTTCCCCTTTTCTTCCTTCTATACTTCGGAAAACCGTATATATTGAACCCCCGCGAACCCCCTCCCCCCTAAACCCCCCCCCCAACCCACCCCCCCAGAACATTTTTCAGCTATCTATCCCGGAGGCAAAATTTTGGGCTACTACCCCCTAACCCCCCCCCCAAATCACCCAGCCATCTACCTATCTGGAGCGATTTTTGAGAAACTATACCCCAATTTTCGCGCAAAATCGCTATTTTTCATACCTTCTTATAGATTTTTACTTCCAAAATCATAGTTCTGGTTCCCATTTGCCTATTTTCAGCTATTTTTAGTACTAAATGCTCTTGTATACCATTTTATGAGCTATTTTACACCTAGTTTGAGCGATTTTTCTCCCTTTTCTTCCTTCTATGCCCAGAAAGAGCATATATATCGAACCACCACAACCCCCCTCCAAACCCCCCCCCCCCATCTATCCCTCCGGAGGAGCGATTTGCTATCTATCCAATCACTCTAGAGGGTCGAAATTCAAGATACCCCTGCAGGTGCTTAATTTTTTAAACTGTCAGGTTTCATTCAACATAAACAAACATTTTGTTTTTGGCCTCACTAGTTGACAGAGGTGTGCTGATCATTCTCATATTCAAATTGCGTTTAAATTAAATTGCATTAACATTGACCTCAGATGATTGGTGGCCAACTAGAACAAAACCTTCAATCTTCAACACGTTTCAGTAAACGGCTGTATAATTTTGACTGAATTTCCGGTGACTACAAAGTTGATAGAGTGGAAGACCACAGGCCAAATAACATTAAATACAGATTTTCTAGTTTACCGCTCAACGGTCAACTAGTTGGCGCAGCGCCATTGCCATATTCCACTCAAAAATGACAGGCCGTTCGTTCGGCCGCGCCAAGGACTACGACGCTTTGGGCGCGTCGACCAAACTGGTCGCTTGTCCCGACGGCGAGATACAGCGGCGCGTCTCCCACACGCACACGGTGAGCCTGCACGAGATCGACGTGATCAATTCTCGCACGCACGGCGCCCTGGCGCTCTTCGCTGGTTCGTTGGGGGCCGAGCTTGTTTTCAGATCTGGGCTCATTTTAAGTCGGGTTGACGAATGCTGAAGTTGGAAAGCATTTATGAAATGGTTATGTGGATATGTCAAGTGACTTTCGAGTTCTTCTGTCACTTGACTTGTCAGTTTACTTTACTCTCACTTTGTCGCTTGTTAACCCATTGGCACCAGAATTAACGCATTTCGCATTTTTTGGTGCATTTTTTGTCATTTTCGTGTTTTTTTGAAGTATGTTAGCGCCATACTGGCGGTTTCACGAGGTAGGGAACAATTTTAGGTTTTTTTTTCAAAAAAATTCAAACATTTTCGAAAGTGCACACTTAGCACTATAATCCACCGCAATCCGATTTGAATAAAAACTCTTCATATAAAAAATCCACCCCCCCCCCCCTCAATGCAGGCAACACAGGGGAGATCAAATCGGAAATCCGGCAGCAGATCGACAAGCGCGTGTCTGAGTGGCGCGACCAGGGCAAGGCGGACATCCAGCCGGGCATCCTGTTCATCGACGAGGTGCACATGCTCGACCTGGAGTGCTTCTCCTTCCTCAACCGCGCCACCGAGACCCAGCTAGCCCCCGTGTTGGTCATGGCCACCAACAGGGCCCAGTGCGTGATCAGGGGCACCGATGTCACCAGCGCCCATGGTGGGTTGGGGGGGGGGGGTCACCGCGGTCTTGATTTGATGTGACCGCGATGTCTAAGTTGAGATGATCTATGGAGATCTATTCAGGGGTATTCTAGATTTTGACCCTCCGAGGGGTTGCATAGGTAGCACATCGCTCCTCCGGAGAAATAGATAGCTGGAAAAAATTTTTGGCGCGTTTGGGGTGGGGGGGGGGGTTCGCGGGGGTTCAAAAGCAAGGGCTTTTTCGAGGTAAATATATAAGGAAGAAAGGGAGAAAAATCGCTAAAAGTGGGAGAAAAATGGGTATATAAATTTTGCCTCCGGGATAGATATATAGCTGGGCGGTTTGGGGGGGGGGGGGTAACCCACCGTTTCCTACCCCTACCCCCCTACCCTTTCTCTTGATAGGTCCGATTTGGGTCAAGAACCCCTGTCCGGTTTGCGTTATAAGCACCACTACTCAGGGGTAGGTTGTCAACTTCCCGTTTTCCGTTTCCGCCATTTATATATGAGGATGCTGTCTGCGTGGGGTGCTCGAGGGGGATCAACTTACCTCGAAATACCCCCTTATTCAACCCCCTCAAAATTTTCACCATTTAAAAATAAACTCCCTGGGGGGGGGGTATTTCGAGGAAATACGGCATAGGGCTTTTTCAAGTGTTAGATGGTGGAAAAATCGCTAGGGGAAAAGCCTATTTTTCCTTCTTTAATTCACAGAACTAAGATTGATTAGCGTACCCCAGGCATGCCAATCGATCTGCTGGACAGGTGTCTAATCATCAAAACGGAGAAATACAGCGACCAGGACATGGGGGACATTCTGCGCATCCGCGCCCAGGAGGAGGACGTGACCATGGACGACTCGTCCGCCGCCATGTTGGTCAAGATCGCCGGCACCGCCACTTTGAGGTATTGAGTGTTTGGAGGGTTTGCCTTGAGCTTTGATTTGTTTTTTTTTGTTTTTGAAGGATTTGGGGCCCGCACAGTTTTAGTTGACGTCAAAACTTGTGTCAACTAAATTTAAATTTTTTTTGGTTGATTTTGTGATTTCAACCTCCCTATGTGATAGAGCATAGTCACTTTTGTGTCGTGACACTTAATTTTCATCGTTTCTATTGGATGTGATGATTTTACAGAAAAATTGTGTTATTTAGTTGACATTCAGTTTACATTAATTTGCAATGTCAACTAGTGTATGTGGGCCATTTTATGGGTGTGCGGAAGGTTTCGTTTTCGTCAGGAATGTTTGAATTAGATTAAGTTTCGGTCACCGACTTTCAGATCGGCGCAACTCTCTTCCAATCTGCAGATACGCCATGCAGCTGGTGACAGTTTCAAATTTGCTGGCCACCCGACGTAAATCGACCTGCGTCCAGGTGGAGGATTTGAAGCGCGCTTACAAATTGTTTGTTGACGAACGCCGAAGCTCCGCCTACTTGAAGGAGTATGAGAGCCAATTTGTGTGATTTCTTTTTGTTTATTATTTGTGTTGATTGATTAGTTGCCTTTGGTTGGTTTGAGAAAATGTGTTTGTTTAATCTAAGGTTCGGATGATATGTATCTATCAAGCATTTCTCATTTACCATACAAATATCGAATATCAACATTCAAGTTTGAAATGATTTACCGATGGCGGCATCGTGAAGTCGATAAATCCATCGTATTGGCCACAGAACACTTCCTCATATGGATTGTCGGCACTGAGAATTTCGAGAAAATGTCGACATGGTGCAGTTATATCAACCGAATCCAACACTTTTTGCAGTGTTAGTCTGCTAAACGCGATCTCGGTGAAAATGAAAAAAAACGCCTGTGAAGTTTCGAGTTCAATTTTTCTTCCAAGTGTCGCACACCTTTTCCCGCCTATAGACCGGAACTACCGCATTTCATTTATCGGTGGCATTTCATTGTTCAGTACCTTCCACATGCAACATCATTCCAGTAACGTCAAGTTTTGCTTCACAGATCACACTTGCCAGCGCAGATCAGAGGCAATTTTGAGGTCAGTAATTTGTCACACATTTTTGCGCCTCGGCTATGTGAGGGTCTTGAGTACCTTCCTAAGCTTGAGCTTGATCTTCAGGAAGGTGGGCCGGCTGTCCGCGTTCGAGTTGGTGCACTGGGCCATCAGTTTGGCCACCTGAAGTTTTTTGGGTTTGACCTTTGAATCCCCAATATCTTTTTTGTCTGTGAGGTTGACAAGTGGACAGTATTGATAATCAACCTTACGTACCACTTGTAAAAGTGTCTGTCGTTTTATTTTACTTGTCGTATATATTTCTTATAACCCGGCCACTTGCGTAATTACATCCGCCGCACGATGGAAACCGCGTGAAAACCACCGGTTGCCAATCCCAGACACTGTCAAGTGTCAAATGTCAAGCAAGGTGTCGATCGTCATGACAAATGTAACGTAAGTGTCAGTCATGCAAAGTTCAATAATGATTTTTTGTCTTGATTGACATTTTACATAACATTTGACACTTTACCTCAGGGTTTCGCACCGCCCCCTGATAAACTTCTTAAATGGCTGCCTGTATTGGGCCCACACACTAGTTGACATCGACACCAAATGTCAACTGGTCCCGATCCCAATTGAAAGCTTGCCGACGAGCCAACGAACGCCGTTCTAATACAAGCTTTGAATTGAGACGGGAACCAGTTGACATTTGGTGTCGATGTCAACTACCGTATTTCTCCGATCAAAGCACCCCCCGTTCAAAGCTCCCGGGGTGCTGTGCTGTGCAAAATGTTCCGTGTAAAGCTAGGGTTGGCCGATGTTTTTTTTAAACGTTTTTTTTTTTTTTAAACATGACGTCCGAAATGTTTTTTTTTTTAAAAAAACATCGGCCGAAATTTTTAGTACTAAGCACTAGGTATTTTGCAAAATTTTTGCGCGCAAGCGCGCAATTTCACACACAAATTGACATTGGCGGTTGTTTTCATCGGTTTTGTTGCATTTTTAGTATAAAAACATCCATTTCTATGTGCTACCATGGGTGAATAAGCCGACATATGTTGCTGTAATATATAATATTGAGGTAATGTGCTTCCATGTACCTCCACAGTGTGTAACTTCACTCCCAAAGTAACAACCTCCTTTTATAACCTTGTTTGATCACCATTCCGTGCCAAACTTTACCTGAAGTCACGAACATTTGACTATAAGGCGATATACGAACGATATGTCGATGAAAAATGGATATTTTTGACACAAATCACCACTTATAATGCTATCCCATGGCTCCACAGCCATTATATGGTCATATTTAACATCACAGAGTATTGCCAGTGTCTGATTTACCTATATATGTTGACACTAGGTCATATCTGGGAGCTTTTAAAAAAAACGTTTAAAAAAAACAAACATCGAGTTAAAAAAAAACGTTTTTTTTTCCAACCCTATGTAAAGCACCCGGGTGCTTTACTTCTCATCCGAAAATTTTTTGGTGATCATCTCTTAGCGTCAAAAATCGTGTGGTGAGGAAAGATCACAGGACCATCTGTTGCATTAGAATTTGTTTGCATGATGCGCGGTGTTCTTTTGCACACATTGCAAACATATTTAATTGCATGTAGCGGCTACATCAAACGCTTCTGGTGTAATTCACCAGAGCAACTTGAAGTGGCGCTTGTGTTCAGTGATTTGTGGATTGCGGGAATGTTGCTATAGTTCATCAAAAGCATTTCAACTCTACCATAGTATAGCACCCCGTGATTTGCATTGCACCAGGGTGCTATAAACGGCACTTAAAAAGTAGTTCAAAAAGTGCTCCAATTTTGTAAAGCATCAGGGGTGCTTTGATTGGAGAAATACGGTAGTGTGTGTGGGGCCAATTTCCGCCACACTCGCCAACGTACCCCCGGAGGAGCGCAGGGGGGTGCTCCAGGCCCGTCGATGTTCGCTTGCGGGGGCGTGGGCTTGAGCCTGCCGATCATGATGCCGATGCGCGCGTCCGCCACGCTCGTGTCCGGGTACGGCTCCCGGCCGTTCGAGAATATCTGCGTTTTTTTTTTTTTTGGGGGGGGGTGATTTTCGATCGCCCCATTCCCCTACTTCATTTCAAGCTTGGAGTGGGATGACTTGGTTCAGTTTGCACGGATTTAATGTGACGTCGATGTTAAAGTTGGAATCTTTTTGGTGATATTTACAATACCGTATTTCCTCGAATTACCCCCCCGGGGGGTTTATTTTTTCAGAGTGAAAATTTTGAGAGAGAAAACGTGAAAAATGCAACAATAACCACCATTTATAAGTTTTTACAGCCTTATATAAGGATGTAGATGGTAAATATAAACGATGTTCTGACATAACACAGTAAGTGTTTTGAACGTCTGTTATGCATTTCCCGGACCACAAATTCATAGTGCCCATTTTGAGGGGGGGGGGTATAGATGGATATTGGTCCCATTTGGTTAAAATATCCAAGCCCGGTTTGCGTTATACAGTTATTTGCGACAGATTTATTGTAAAACTCACCACTAACTGAAGCATCGTCATCACATCAAATCCGTGCGAACACCTCTATAAAAACTGTGATGGCTGATTGTGCACAACTGTATGCATTCACCCACCCACCAAACACTCGAAACCGACCTCAAACAAGAGCACCGCGAACGACCACACATCCGACTTAGTAGAGAACTTCCTGTCGACCAGCACTTCTGGCGCTTGCCATTTGATGGCGATGCGCATGTTGCTGTCCGCTTCCGTGCACCCCGTTTCAGACTCCACGCTCAAGCCGAAGTCGGAGATCTTCACTTGCATCTCCCCGTCCGGGGGGCAATTCCAGACTCTGTAAAGTGTCAAGTGTCACGCAAAGTGTTAAAAGTTGTATAAAATTACCTGAAAAATGGCGTACGTTTGCTATTTTTGTGGGCAAGTTACATGACTTTTGGCACTTTGCATGAGATTTGACATTTTACAGGGTTTGGGAATTGCACCAGGAGGCAGTTGCGCGCGGCCAGGTCCCTGTGCACGCAGTTCTGCTTTTCGAGGTAGCGCATGCCCTCGGCGGCCTCGTGCGCGAAACGCACTCGTTCCTGCGAGCGTTTTTGTGTGTTTTGCGGGCTCTGATGCCATTTCCGCTAGTAGGGAAGTGAAAAAAAAACAATTTTGAAGTGAAAGATAAAGTTAAAAGAAAACGGGAACCTTTCACTTCAAAAGAAAGGTGACGTAGATTTGCATTTAAGTGGCAAATGCTTTGTCATCACGTTTTGTAATTTTCAGTACGGTTGTCACTTGACCTACCACATACTTGTTTTATCACATTTCTTGTCACTTATCCACTTGTGTAATTGGTAGCAGAATGATTTGAGTGTGTCATTTTGTGGTGCTAGTGCCACTCCAAGACCCTGTAAAATTTTAAGTGCCATGGAAAGTGTCAAATGTTCTGTAAAATGTCAAGAAGACCGCCAAAAATCAGTTCAAAAACAATGACATTTTACACGTTACTTTATCAGGGTCTTGTGATAACTCATGGTCTGTCGGGTTCCCCTGCTCTCATTAATCTGTGCATCAATCGGTTCTACCCTCGATCCACCCCATCCTTGACCCATTCCACACCCCGCCCCAGCCCACCTTAGCAAGCATGAACTTGTTGGTGGGCAGCCGGACGTGGTTGAGCAGGTTGCCGCCGGTGGCCAGCTCCATGACCACCATGAGCGGCTTCTCCGGCTCGGCCACCACGCCGTACAGCCGGATGACGCGCGCGTGCTCGTAGTTGCGCATCAGCCGCGCCTCGCGCAGGAACTCTTCTCGTTGCTAGGGGGGTGATTTTTTGAAAGGTCTCCAATTGGGGAGGGGTTGGTGCTACTTAGGGATGGCCGGCGCTTTTTTTCAAGCGCTTTTTTTAAAAACGCCGCTTTAAAAAAAAGCGCAAGGGTCCCAGCGCTTTTTTAAAAAAAAGAGTGCTGGCAAAATTTTTAATACCTATGCACTAGGTATTTTGTATTTTTTGCGCGCAAGCATGCAATTTCACATGCACATTACCACTGGTGGCTGTTTTCATTGGTTCTGTGTATTTTTAGCGTCATTGCTTCTATTCCTGCATGCTTTCATATAATAAAAAGCCGTGATGAGTTAGTGTAATAAAATATCCAGCCGATGTGCTTCCACATACTTCTACAGTGGGAAACATCAGTCTCAATGTATTAGCCTTCTCTTATAACCTTAGTTAAGCATTATTTCATCCCTAACTTCAGTTAATTCATGACCAGTTGACAAATAGCAATTTACATAATGAGTCAACATAAAAAGTGGATTTTTTAGCATAAAACCCCACTTATAATGCTGTCCCATGGCTCCACAGCCATTATATGCCTATATATCATCACAAGTACTGCCACTTGTAAGATATACCTGTATATATTGACTAAGAACCATATTTGGGAGCTTTCTAGGAAATGTCGTGACATTTTTTGAAAAAAAAAGCGAAAAAAGCGCGTTTTTTATAAAAAGCCCTTTTTTAAAAAAAGCGGGGCCGTTAAAAAAGCGCTTTTTATCCATCCCTAGTGCTACTATCCCCGGACCCCCATGAAAAAACCTTATCTTCTACACCTTGAAAAACCTAATATTATTGAATCCCTGCACCATCTCCCATCTCCCTTGAGAGTGATCCAAAACTGACTTCACATAACCAAAATATTGCAAAGTTCTGGGAAATTTTTTGAAAAGCGTGTGAAAAAAGCGCTAGTTATCCCCAATTACTACTAGTTCTACAAAAGCACGCGCTCGCCCATTGAGTGTGCATCCCCTAATCCCCCAAGACCACCGACGGCCTTGGACATGTAGCCGGGCCTGTTGACGGTCTTCACTGCGCACTGGTGGTAGCGCTGCGGGTCGACCAGCAGCACGGCGCTGTGCACGTCGCCGAACGCGCCCGAGCCCAGGCGGCCGCGCAGCTGGATCTGCTCGCTGCGCAGCTCCCACTTCTGCCGCGGCACGCCGTTCAGTAGCTTCACGATCCCGCCCGACCCGTCCAGGGGCTCGCCCGTTGCCTGGGGGTGATAGTATAGGGTCCGGGCCCAGTAAAATGGGGCAGGCCTGATACGCACACGCGCCTGATACGCACATATGCCTGTTTTTTTCACTTGACACTTTTTCAAGTGATTTTCAGATATGAGTAAAGTGAAAAAAAGTTGCGCAATGACATTAGTGAACTTTTTTCACTTCACTCATATCTGAAAATCACTTGAAAATGTGTCAAGTGAAAAAAACAGTGAAAAATAGCCATTTTTCACTGTTTTTTTTACTTGACAGATTTTCAATGATTTTCAGATATTAGTGAAGTGAAAAAAGTTCACTCATGTCATTGCGCAACTTTTTTTCACTTAACTCATATCTGAAAATCACTTGAAAAAGTGTCAAGTGAAAAAAACAGGCATATGTGCGTATCAGGCGCGTGTGCGTATCAGTGCACGCCCCAGTAAAATGTCCTGTGAAATGTCAAATGTCATTCAAAGTGTCAAGAGTCATGCAGTTGCCATTTTGCAGGGCATTTTACATGAACTTTTTGATTTGGACACTTTTCATGACATTTTACTGTGTCTGGGATTGCCCCCAGAGCTGCTGTGCGTGAAGTGCATTGAAGAAGTCTGGTGATATTTATTTTTTGAATATCAGAAACTATCAAAAATCATATTTATTCATATTTTATCTAGGTTTTTCCAATTAGATTTTATTGTATTGATTTTATGAGAAGAAAATGTAAAAAATATCTCATTATTTTCTTGCTTTTTTCAGAGATAGTATGTTATATTTTGGACCAGGGGTATCTTGAATTTTGACCCTCTGAGTGGTTGGAAAGATAGCAAATCGCTCCTCCGGAGGGATAGATAGCTGAAAAATTTTCTGGGGGGGGGGTTGTGGTGGTTCGATATATAGGCTTTTTCGGGGCATAGAAGGAGGAAAAGGGAGAAAAATCGCTAAAAGTAGGTGTAAAATAGCTCAAAATTGGTATACAAGAGCATATAGTACTTGAAATAGCTGAAAAGAGGCAGTTAGACACATGAACTAGTGATTTTGGAGGTGAAAATCTATATATAGGTATGAAAAATAGCGATTTTGGGCGAAAATTGGGGTATAGTTTCTGAAAAATCGCTCCAGATAGGTAGATAGCTGGGCGATTGGGGGGGGGGGGTTTAGGGGGTAGTAGCCCAAAATTTTGCCTCCGGGATAGATAGATAGCTGAGCGGCCTCCGGGATAGATAGATAGCTGGGCGGTTTGGGGGGGGGGTAACCCCCCCCCCAACCCCTGTTTTGGACAGATTTGTAAGCGACGAGGAAATTAGTAAACAAAATTTTAGTTTCACGAGCTTGCTTGTCACTTGTCCACTTGCCAGGGCTCTAGTGAGGGGCTCATTTTCATGCACAAACGTGATAAAAGTCGACCAAATCCTCGGGCGAGCTGAACGACCGCTCGGTCTGCACCATCCACAGCCCGCTGCCGGGGTGCTGGTCGATGACCACGTGCCGCAGCGTCTTGTTGCCCAGCCGCGCCGAGATCACCAGCACGGTGCGGTTGCCCACGTCCGTGGTGCGCACCACGAAGTCGCCTTCGGTCTGACGCGGGGGTGGTGCGTGTTTGGTGCCGTTTCGGAGGGGGGGGGGGGGGGACGGGGTGGAATGGTGTTTAGACGCACGTAGTAGGATAGTGAACGGATGCAGCTTTACTTGCTTGCAGAGCAGGGATCAGTCCCAGACCCTGTAAAGAGTAGAGTAAAGGGTCAAATGTCATGTAAAATGTCAATCAAAACAGTATAGAAACGATTTTATTACCGAACTTTGCATGGTGAGTGACATTTTACTTTACACTTGTCATAACATTAGACATTTTGCATGACATTTTACATACGATTTGACATATTGCATGACATTTTACATGAAATTTGACACATTACTTTTACTTCACTGGGTCTAGGATTGGCACCATGGTTATGATTCTGCCCCCCCCCCAAACGTTAGGCGATTTCTGGCGTCTCTGACATTAAACATCTACCAAGCCTAGGCACTGTCGCCAGCGCCATGGCGCCGTTCTATCGACACAATTCGAGCCATACGCTTACAACGAGCATGTGCTCCACATCTTCCCTGCACAGCAGCCCGTGGTAGTAGGTGCGTTCGAGCAGCGGGCCGCGCACGTGCGCCGGCAGAGACATGTGCGACGACGTGTTGTCGCCCACACTCGCTGCAACGTGTTAACGTAGTTGTCAACGTGGCCACGTTGCAAACGTGTGGTTCTGTTGAGGCGAACACGAAGAGGATGCTGAGCCCGTTGACGACGCCCTGGCGCGCCATTTTTTCCACGTGCTGCTCATGTCCGTCGAGCGCGCTGAGCCAGTAGAACTTTGCTGTAGAAGTGGTTATTGTTGTGGCCGCGGTGCGCTCTGTTCGCCATTTTCTTTGCTCATTCCAGGATGTCAATTCATTTCCAACGTTTGCCCACTTCCAAGCAAAAAGTGTCTGTTTCCCCCCCCCCCAAAAAAAAAACCCCCCTCAATCCCCCAACGCGCAGCCATGAACCAGTCGCAGATGCCCTCCAACAACAACTCCGGGGTGCTGCGCATCATGCCGCCCGCGCCTCACGGCTACCCAGCGGCGGCCGGCGCGAATAACTTGAGCTTGTCGGCGGCGGCCGCTGCGGCCGCCGCCGCGCACGGACCCAAGGGACTTCGCTACTACTCGTACAGGTGAGACTCGATCAATTACCTTCATTTTGACAGTAATTAAGAAACCTGCGTATCGTATATCCTCGAATAAGAACCCGAGGGAGTTTTTTTCGTCACAGTTTTTGAGGGGAGTTATTTTTCCTCAGTTACATTATGTATGTATGTTGTCTCCGCGGGAGGGGGAGGGGGTTATTTTCTCACTCGGCCAACAGGTGGAATTATTCAGCGGGGATCTTATTCGAGGATTTAGGTATTTTTCTCGCCGCTTCCAACTAGGGTCCAAACGGGATCCCGAATCCCGAAAAAGTCTGGAATTTTGTAGTCCCGATCCTGAAACCTCGATCCCGATCCTGAAACCTCGATCCCGATCCCGAAAAGTCAATCCCGTTTGAACCCTACTTCCAACTGACCACCTGGGGCCAGTTCCGCAAAATGAGAAGTGGAATGGCAAAAGCGAAGTGAAATTCAATCAATCAATCAAAGTTTATACCACTCAGTCTTCGCGAGGCAAAAGGGTACAGAGTAACAGTCAAAAGTAACGCAACGAATAAAACGAATAAGTGAAACGCGCGGAACTTTAAGAAATTACTTTTTATTTTTTTTACTTCGCTTTTGCCTATTTACTTGCCATTTCACTTCGCTTTTGCCAATTTTCTTCTCATTTCACTATGCATTTGCCATTTCACTTGTCACTTGTCATTTTGCGGAACTGGCCCCTGGTCACTGTACCGGTGCACACAACTACCGCCCCAAGCCCGCCCAGGGTGATGGTCAAAGTGCGCGAGCTGGGCGTGACCACCTACCAGGACGTGGCCGACATGCTCGTGCGCGAGTACTACCACGAGCAGAACGTCTTCCAGGAGCCCCACCTCGTGCGCGACGTGCGTTCTGCCCAAAGTTGCCGCTGCCCCCTCTTGTCGCAAGACATATTTATCTACTAGTTTACCAAAGACATTTTTATTGATTGAGTCAACTCGTAACTCCTAATATTTGAGTTTACAGGAATGAGTTATTTTCACTTTCCGTCAAGTTTAGTTGACAAACACATAAATTACGGTAATTTAAGTTGATTTTACCAATTGGGTGGGTTTACCAAGTTTTTAGTTTACTGGCAGTAAACCAGCGTGCGCAGCGCCATTGGTGTTGGATTGATTTAATTTTTTATGGTTTATATTCGACACTTGCAAAAGATTGATAAATATAAGGAAATGTATGGAATTATTTAGTTTCGAGGGGTGGTAAGATTAGACATTCTACAGGGTGTGGGCGTGGCAAAGTCACATGTGGCCCCACTGGGTAAGCTCGTGGGTGGTTGTCGCAGCCGAAGCTGGTGGACGAGGCGCGCAACATCCGGCGGCGGGTGTACGACGCGCTCAACGTGCAGATCGCCATGAACATCGTGCGCAAGGACAGGAAGAACATCGAGTTCGTGGGGCTGCCCGTCAGCGCCGACGAGCAGCGACGCACGCTGCTGCACAAGCGCGCAGACTACTTGGACAGGATCAACAAAAAGAGGGAGCAGCTCAAGGAACTGCTCGTGCAGGTGCGCACGCGCCTCGCAATTGAGTGCTTTTTGTTTGGCTTTTTGCACCCGTGCCGGTGCTCAAGTAAACCCGGTGGTCAAGTAGCAACACTCGGTGCTCATGCAGACCAGAGTGCTCAACTACGGCCCGCTTACTTGAGCACTGGGTCTATATCGGCACTGTAATGGTTCAGTTTGAGCGCTCCAGCCAAGGACGTAACCAGGGGGGGGGGGGCAGTGCACTTTTACTCATGTGCGTACCCAAACCCATCCCGCATGTTGACCCGGAACACATTGAATTATACCTGGCATGTTGAAAATAGGTAATAAAACACATGACCTAGATATTTTGAAGGTGAAAATCTATAAGAAGTATGAAAATTAGGAAATTTTTGTTAAAATTAGGGTAAAATTGCTCAAAAGCACTCCAGATAGCTAGATAGCTAGGCAATTTGCTGGTGGGGGGGGGGGTGTTCAGGGGAATGTAGCCAAAAAAAATTTGCGCCAGGGATAGATAGCTGGGCGGTTTGGGGTGGTGTTACCCACCCCCCTTTCTTACCCCTGCAGGCATAATGTGTCTATAATGGATCTACATGCGGAATGGGCTTAGATGCGTAATGGGCCCTAGCCACCAGGGGGTGGGCGGGGGTGCGGCCTGCCCCCCCCCCCCCTTCCGGTGTCGGACAAGAAAATATGCTCGAAATGGCACTTCCTACTGTATTTAGCTATTTTGCTCTATATTTTTTTACTTCTAAAGCTTGTAAAACTCGTTGTATTGAACCCCTGCTAACCCCCTCCAATGTTTTTTTGTTTATACTCGGTGGACATTACACTAAGTATGGAAATATACCATAACCTATCTGAATAGTGAACCAAAACTTATACAGTTTTACTCTTTATAAGATTTCGTGTTTACTGTGGAATGACTAATTACGAAATCTATTTAGGGTTGGCCAATGTTTTTTAAACGTTTTATTTTTTTAAAAACGTTGTTTTTTAAAAAAAAACACGAAGTCCGAAACGTTGTTTTTTTTAAAACATCGGCAAAAATGTTTGTAGTACTAAGCACTATATATTTTGCAAAATTTGTGCGCGCAAGCACGCAATTTCACACACAAATTGACATTGGTGGTTGTTTTCATTGGTTTTGTGGCATTTTTAGTATCAAAGCAACCATTTCTGTGTGCTACCATGGGTTAATAAGCCGTCTTATGTTGCTGTAGTATATAATATTCAGGTAATGTGCTTCCATGTACCTCCACAGTGTGTAACATCACTCCCAAAGTAACAACCTCCTTTTATAACCTTGTTTGATCACTATTCCGTGCGAAACTTCACTTGAAGTCACAAACATTCGACTATAAGACGATATACGAACATGTCGACAAAAAAATGGACATTTTTGACACAAATCACCACTTATAATGTTATCCCATGGCTCCATAGCCATTATATGGTCATATATAACATCACAGAGTATTGTCACTTGTCTGATATACCTATATATGTTGACCCAGAGCCATATCTGGGAGCTTTGAAAAAAAACGTTTAAAATATATAAAAAACGTTGTTTTTATAAGGAAAACATGGCGTTAAAAAACGTTTTTTTTCCAACCCTAAATCTATCACAAGATTTTATTCATAAAATTATGGTAGGATTCTGCGCAAAGTATGCGATCCACTCGGTCGATATATTCTGCTCGTCAACTTGCCAAACTATGTACTGCATGAACAAAAAATTGCCCATCGCAGCTGGTGGCCTACAAGTCGCTAGTGGAGCGGAACAAAGCGGAAGAGAGGTCCAAGGGTCCCGCCGGCGCCGACTCGACCGCGCAGCTGCCCTACATCGTGATCACCACCGACGCGAACACCGAGATCAAGTCCGAGGCCAGTGAGGACGAGTTAGTTGGCTGGGGGTTCTCAGATTTGGATATTCTGAGGGGAGATTTGGAGGGGAGTTCTGGTGGAATATTATTGTAATAATAGAAAAGCGTGCCGGGATCGTGCGTCAATTTATTTGGCGTTGCACTGGCGTTTCACGAAACTATCGGATGTTTTATTAACAATCGGAGAAATAGTGCAAAAATTTCACTGCCACCGATGATAATCGAACCCGCGTCTCCCGGGTGGCGCGCGTGTGCCTATTATTATTTGAGGCGCACTCGCTGGCTGCGACGCGTTCGACCCAAACTGTAGCTGTGGCATTTCAGAACGGAGTACCTGTTCACGTTCGACCAGCCGTTCGAGATCCACGACGACATCGAGGTGCTGAAGCGGCTGGGCTTGGCGCGCGGCCTGGACAAGCTGGAGGGTGCCGGGCAGCTGGTCGACCCCGACGACGTGGCCGCCATCAAGCGCTTCGTGCCCGCCCAGCTGCACCACTACGTGGACAAGCTCGTCGCTGACGGTGCGCTGGGGCCGTCTTCTGTGTCGCTTCGCCACCCCCACTTCCAATGCTCCAGCTGTGTATTTTTCTATCCCACACCGCACGTGGCTATTTTTCTATGTTAGGCGAAAATTTTGGTCACAATCACACTGAAACTCGCTAATCCAGCGCAATGGAAGTTTCTTTTTGTTTCGTGATTGTTAAATTTTATTACTTAAATAGAAATAAAATTTCCAACGTCTAAAACCCTCTATTTTAAATATTTTTAGCTAATACCTATATTAATTTTTATACCTAAGTAGTTATAAAATTGTTTCGTTTGTCTAGGGTCTGCGTCGTGAAAAAGCCTATAATTGCGGTAATATTTGATATAATGAAGAATTCGGTTGCCCAATTCACATTAGTTTTCATTTTGTGTGAATTAGGAATGGAAAAAACGTTTTTTTATACAACGACCCTGTTTTAAAAAAACAACGTTTTTTAAATAAAAAACGTTTTTTTGATAATAAGGTTTTTTTTCAAAAGCTCCCAGATATGGTTATGGGTCAACATATACAGGTACATTAGACAACTGGCACAGGGGTCTCCAGGATTTTGGCCCTCGCGGGGGCTGGATAGATTCCAAATCGCGCCTCCGGAGGGATAGATAGCTGAAAAAAATTTTCTGGGGGGGGGGGGGCTGGCGGGGGCACAATATATAGGCTTTTTCAAGGTTAAGAAGGCAGAAAGGGGAAAAAATCGCTAAGAATCAGTTAAAAGTAGCCAAAAGTAGGTATAAAATGGCTAAAAAACGTATATAACCATGTATATAGCCGGAAAGCACGATTTTGAAGGTGAAAAACTATAAAAAGGTGCGAAAATTGGTGATTTTGAGCGAAAATTGGGGCAAAATTTCTCAAAAACCACTCCAGATAGATAGATAGCTGAGCGATTTGGGGGGGGGTCTTTGGGGGTAGTAGCCAAAAAATTTGCGTTGGGATAGATAGCTGAGCGGCCTCCGGGATAGATAGATAGCTGGCCGATTTGGGGGGGGGGCAGCCCCCCCCCCTAGGAGACCCCTGAACTGGCAGTACTTTGTGATGTTATATATAGCCACAGATTGGCTGTGGAGCCATGGGATAGCATTATAAGTTGTGATTTATGTCAAAAATATCCGTTTTATGTCGACTTCTTACGTATATCGCCTTTTGTTGAATGTTTGTGACTTCAAGTTTAGTTTGGCATGGAAAAGTGCTTAAATAAGGCTATAAGAGCAGGCAAATACATTGGCAGTGATGTATCACACTGTACAGGCATATGTGGGCACATTGGCTGGATATTATATACCACACCTCACATATAACGGCGGATTATGACACAATAGCATTAACAAATGGAAGGTTACACACTAAAAATGCCTCAAAACCAATGAAAAACAACCACCAATGGTAATGGGCATGTGAAAATTGCACGCTTGCGCGCAAAAAAATTGCAAAATACCTAATGCTTAGTACTAAAAATTTTGGCTGCCGTTTTTTTTACAAAAAACGGTTTCGATCCCTGTTTTTTATAATAAAAAAAATATGTAAAAAAACACCTATCCCTAGTGTGAATTTAATAGTTTCTATAAATACATTGACTGAAAGTTGACTCCAATGGAATCACGTTTGTGCGACAATGGGAATGTGACTGGCGCAGGCGATCTGCGCGAGGCGGCCGACCTGGCCGAGATGGAGGGGGAGACGAGTTTGAGCAGCGCGTCCGTGTCGCAGCCGCCCGCCGCTGGCCCCGCCCCCTGCCCCGCGCCCGGCGCCGCCGCCACCCGTCAGTGCACACTTTCGCTTGTTCATATTTACTTGTTAGTGTGTCTAAACTGGATGATTGTCACGAGTTTTGCATGCTTTTATGCGCATACGAAACTTTTGTGCTGAGTAGTGGCGTTACAAAAGCACATATTTTGGCTTAGCTAAGCACGATTCTAAACACCGGTTTAGTTGACATGACACTAGCGTTCAAAATGGTATTTTTCAAATCTATGTATAATTTAATGTAATGTCGGAAAAGCTCTCAAAAATAAAATATGATAAAATCCCTCTGAAAAGAATTGAATATCTCGGAATAAATCTGCCAATTTTCTTCGCAGAAATAAATGAATTGGTATGCCCGGAAAAAATGTAAATGACCTAATATTTATAAGATTGTTGTATATTTTGTTACAAAATGCGCCGAGATGGTTAGAAAGGTACAAAGCCGTGAACGTGCCACCGAGCAGCACAGACGCACGGAGGCGGGGCGGTCTACCGGCCGGTGGTGGTGCGCAGAGGCGGCGCTCCGGGGGCGGGGCCGCACTGCCCGTCGGCCAGGCCGCTCGCGCCCGCCGAGCCGGGCAAGTCGGCGCGCACCAGCCCCTACACGGTGCCGCCGCGCAGCAACATCAAGCTCATGCCCAGACCCGCCGGCGTCGGCCACCAGGCGCCCGTCCCACACCCTGCAAAATGCATAATGCCATGCAGTGTCAAAAGCCACGTAAAATGCCCCGCAAAATGTCAACCGAGTTGCCATTTTGCAGGGCATTTTACGTGACTTTTGACACTTTGCGTGACATTTGACATTTTACAGGGTCTGGGAGTGGCACCAGCATGCAGTGATAGTGGATGGTTCAATTTTGCGAGCAGAAAGTGACGAAAAGTAAATAGTATGTTTAAAGTCAACTGAGCACGATCGTTCTATGATCTTGTAAACGCGTAATAGCCTACTACGTTTTTGAGTGCTGATTCTTATGTAGCCGATGATTCCTGCTGAGGTTTCAAATTCGAGATATTTATTTTTCGGTTGTCTTTATGTTTATCTTTCAAATGTATGCTTATGTCTTGTAAGTTAGATTTGTAAGTTAAAGTAAAACTGCATCGACAACGGTTGCCAGAGGATGCATAACTGCAATTTCGTAGAATAGAATTTGGTGTCTCCTGAATTTCGATTTATGGAATAAAATTAGCCAGAAATGTTTTCGAAGTTTGAGAAACTTTTAGACATACCTAGTTGCATAAGCTGAATTTTCAATATTACTCCCTGTATCTATTTGTAGTGAGTTTGACAACAATTTGGGGCCCACTGCATTTGTGCACCATCTTCATTGCTATGATTGAAGTAACGATGGCAAACCCTTTGGAAAAATGTGTTAAATTTTTTTTAGTGTTTTGTTCAGAAATATTATTTTTTTCCAGTAGTTATCTAATGTTCAAATTTTTTATTTTATCTCCACTAAATTAATGCATTTTCTATTTTTTCTGCTGATTTTTGAATTCATCTATGTTTCGTTTGTTTTCCAAACTGTTACCACAGACATATTTGCACATTTAGGCTCCGCTGCTAAATATGACTAGATGCATGTGAAACTGACATACTGAATTGTGTTTCTACATTTTATATGCAATTTCAACCAAAAATGGTATTTACCGTATTTAAGTGTTTTTCTAGTGGTGAAACGAAAATTCGAAAAGTCCAATATAAATTTGTTTGCCATCGTTGCTCCTTAGTTACTCATTTATTGGCCCTGCGCACACTAGTTTTCACACAAAATTTGGAAAACTCTAGTTCGCATTCAAGTTTTCTAGAATGAGTCACTTAAAATGCGTCCAAAGCTGACTTATGAGTTTTCCAAATTTCGGGTGAAAACTGGTGTGCGCAGGCACATTGACACTGGCAAAATGCCATTGATCACCGCTGGTTGACCGATCACTTGTGAACAATCGATTTGATGTAGATCGCGCAAGCGGCAAACCAGGGGGCAGTCCCAAGCCCTGTAAAGTGTAAAGTAAAGTGTCAATCAAAACAAAAAAGAAAATATCTTATTACTGAATTTTGCATGACAATTGACAGTTTACTTTGCATTTGACTTTACATTTGACACTTTACTTTACACTTTACAGGGCTTGGGATTGGCACCAGTTCAGGATGCGTATCCCAATGAACATTTCCAAGTAGCCACACAGAGTTGCCAGTGCCGAGGGATGTTGAACTGGGGCGCTCAGTGATCTGAGTAATGTCACTGCATGAAACTGATCAACTGCACGCATCTACTGAGTGCCGTTCTGATATTCAGCTTTTCTGTGACAACAAAAATGTGAACCTCTTTTTGGATAATATTTACATCGAATGAGGTGCACACGAATTTCTCCTTGTGAATGTCAAAGAAACATCAAAACGACTGCTTGTGACATCAAAATTTCCGCTTTTGACATTCACAATGTCACAAGCACTTACGCCGCATAATTGAGTTGCAGAATTTGAAAAGCACTGACAAAAGACGTGGCAACAAGGAAAAATATTAAGTAGGAGTGTATGCAACGTAAGTTCTCAGAAAAAAACACTCTCCGTTTTTGAGTTTGAAAAAAACACGAGTTTTAGCAAAAATTTGAGTTTTTAGTAAAGTTGGCATTTTACAGCATTTTGATGTGGAAACAGTGGTTTTATTGCCATAAATAGGTTGTGCACACGTTTAAACGCAACATAGCATCTGCACATTCAAAAAAACTGTGTCAAAAAACTTACCGTATATACTCGAATAAGACCCCAGGTGGGATATTATTTCGTCAGAAGTTGTGGAGGGGGAGTTATTCAAAGTGAGGTTATTTTTTCCTCACCTTGCCATCAAGGGGGAGTTAAATACCGTATTTCCTCGAAATACCCCCCAGGGGTGATTGTTTCAGAGTGAGAATTTTGAGGGGGGGTTAAACGAGGGGGGCTTATTATTTCGCCAGAAATTTTTTTTGACTTTCAGTACTAATTTGTTGTTCGTAACGTACGCAGATGTGGAAAAATGCATCAAAAACCACTATGTATAAATAAGACTCTTTTGACTTGAATAAGTATGTACCGTATTACCTCAAAATACCCGCAGGGGTTTTATTATTTCGCCAGCAAATTTTGAGGGGGGATAATCCGAGGGGGGTCTCTTATTTTGCCAGAAATTTTTGGAAATTTCCCAAAATCAGATGTAGAAAAATTAAACATTTACATACCTAGATGTATGTGTTTATAGGTAAATATATATCACTGTATAAACACAAACCCTTCCCTAACGTCACTCAATCATCGGTTTTCACGTGTGTTCTGCATTGTAAAGATCACAAACTGCTGTATTTGTCATGTACGTTCTCTTTACACTCATTTTCAGGGTGGGTGTTTCGAGGGGGGGGTTATTATTTCCTCAGCCAAATTTTAGGGGGGGGGGGTTAATTCGAGGTAATATGGTAGTTGGTATAAACAATGTTTTAACCTAACACAGACATTGTTTTTAATGTATGTTCTGCATTGCCCAGATCATAAACCGCAGCTTTAGTCATGTATGTTCCCTTTACATATAATTGGGGGGGGGGGGTATTTCGAGGGGTTGTAATTATTTCATAGTGTCCATTTTGAGGGGGGTATTTTGAGGAAATACGGTATACCAGGATACCTTTATGGTAAATGAATTTTTCACTGACCATGTTTTTCATGGTATTCATGTTTGGATACCTTATGTACATATTTACATAAATACTATACATAAATACATGTATGCTTCCCTTATGTATGCACATACTCACATTGTTCAGTTCAAATCGTGCGCCTGGAAAAACTCAAAAAACATTTCTGCATTTCCTTTTTTCCGGGTTTCCGTGTTCTCCAAAAAAAAACTCATTTGAGTTTCTGTGTTCTTCAAAATTGTTGAGTTTTAGTGTTTCCATGTTAAACAAAAACATGGAAACTCAATAAGCTTCCATATTTAATATGTGTGTTTTTGCCATCGTTGTGTATACTCGGCGAACATGATACTCTACCACCGCAAATATTTATGTACCTTTTTTATCAAAATCAAATATCTAAGTCAAATTAAAAACTTAAAGGACGAACCTCTCACAAAAAAAAGTAAGAAAAGCATAGATTTGCTTGTATGCCGGCCGACCCTGCTATTTTCAAGTAAATATGTTGCGTTTCTGGAGCCAGAAATATTCCTATTTATCTTCAGCAGAACTTATCGCAGGTTTTTTCACCGTGCGGCGAAACGTTTAGAAAATGGCCTTTAGAATCAGGGAATATTCCGTTCCGACAGCGTATCGAAGCCGTGCATAACACAAAATCGATTTGATCGATCGAAAATCCCCGATCATCTTTTTTCGTTATTCCACACCGGAACGAGTTGGACAGCGGCGAAAATTTACGACGTACGAGTGTTTCCTCGGGAAAAATGTACGGCATAAAGATACCCGAGTATATGTGTGATAACGATATCTATGAAAAACGATTTTTGTCACAGGTTGATCAAAAAATGCTTGATCGAAGTGTCAGATACAGTCAAATATTAGATTTTCATTGTGAGAAATTGTTGAAAACTAATTTTCATCACAAAATGTGATGATCACACTCAATGCATTTCACCAGTTGCAGCCTAGTGCCATGTCTTGTGCTGCTTTCCCATCACTACTGGCTATTATACACTACCGTGCAGAATAGTTGAGACTTTTCACACATAGAGAAACAGTAGGCTGGAGGTCCACTGCACTTTTTGCTTCCCAATTTCTTGTCCCTTGCCCAATTTTGATGCCGTTTGAGTATGTTGGGGTTTGATGCTGGGGCTACTACGAAAAATTTTTGTTTGCTCAAATAATCCCCCAGGCCCAAGCTAAGGGGGGTCTATAAAAAGATGGTCAATAAATATACAAAAAATGGGCGATCTGGATGAGTGTCTTTGAAGCTTTATAACTCAACCATTTCTGGGCTGATTTGAATCGTTCAACACTTAAAATGATCAGGGCAACCTGCAGCTTCTATTTTTGTGGTCGGTTTAGTGATGTCTAAATTCCGTATGTCAATTTGACCCAGTGTTTGAACATGAAAAAATAATTTTTTTTTGAACATGCTATCATATACTTTAGACAACGAGGATTTATTTAAAACAAAAATGAGTTCAATATCTCTTTCCAATCAAAAGTTATGGCACTTCAAAGTTTTCAATGGTGTCTTAGTTATTTTACTGGGGTTTGCAGCATGATAATTTTGTTATCAAATGGTCTATAACATACTTTAGACAGAGAGAATTAATATGACAAAAACGTATTTTCAATATCTCGTTCCAATCAAAAGTTATAGCACTTATAAACTTCCATCTTCATTCCATCCAAGATAATTGCACATTACTCATTCACAGTTGGGCCAACTTTTCTCCCTAATAGAGCAAAGCCAAAACCTCAAATTTACACACCAAATAGCCCCACTCAGTAGTATGCCTACCCCCATTTCTGAGTTGCTGGCAATGGATGCAAAACTGCAGCAAAAAAAAATGAATGCCACATTTCCATATATGCATTGCCATATGCTGTTCATGCTTGGAATGTTTCTTGCTGCACACAGAGCTCAGCGATGCAGGCAAGCAGTTGCCATGGTGAAAATTTTGGTAAAAATGAACATAGGAATTGGATATAGACTTTAAAGTGAGATACTGGGTGGCTACTGCCCAAAACAAGAAAAGTCTCAACTATTCTGAAACATGAACAAACTGAGTTAATATGTTTGTACACTAGGAATATACACAGATTTGAACTTGAGGGGCGGTCATCCCGGGCATGTGTAGTCAACCCCCCAGGGTACCCATGTATAGTATCCAAATGTTTTGCATATTGACCATTTCGAAATTCTGGCAACATTAATCACGCAGCGCAAAAAGTCTCAACTATTCTGCACGGTAGTGTACAACATAAAATAGTGGAAATGAAACATACAGTTTGTCCAATGCTTTAACCGATGATTTGATTGCAGCTGCGATCTTGGCTCTAATGCACAGCAGTTTGGCACGCGGATGTTGGTCACCCCACGGTGCGATTCACTCGTGCAGCACGGCACCCCTGAGCCCGCCGCCAGTGCTGTGTGCAAAAAGAGAATTACGGTGTGATTAGCTCCCGTCCTGCAAAAACACTTGTGAAGTGTAAAAGCAGGCTGGATGTGTGTGATGTGGCCTCTGTGATGACACTTCACGCACTTCCACATGTCATGGAGTTTATGTCAAGTGTCTTTCACATGCTTTACCCATCATTATCATGGGCAAAATTTGATGTGAAATCCCAGTACTAAATTGTTGCCTGTAATTGGGAGGGTAAAATTAGGAGGAATTCCACACTCATACTTCCACAGTCAGATTTCCAATTATACTCCGGTTACTTTACACCCTGCACGCGTGGTTCCCGCTGGAAGTGTGCCAACGATGGTGAGCGCGTGCGAGTTTCATAAAAAGATGACAAAATTGATTGTTGTTATCATGTTATTCATTAACATATTCACATCGATGAATTTTTTTCATCTTTTTACGAAATCGCATGACTTCACAATCATTGGCACACTTCCAACACTAGACAAATCAGTGCGACAGCAGAGTATCATGTACGCTGAGTATACCAATTCTATCGCCCCAATTACCTCCCAATTTAACCCTCCCAATTAACCTCCCAATTTTACCTGTCGAAGTGCGTACATCAACGTTTTACCCGTGTCTTCACAGAAAGTGCATCATTTCTACATCACTTTTACACTTTGCAACAATTGCACAAAATGGTCGTGTGACCTAAACACACTAGCTTTCACTTTCACTAGGATCTGAATGTGATGTTTTCACAGGAAGTGCATCATTTTTACACTTTGCTACAATTGCACAAAATAGTTCTGTGACCTACACACACTATCTTTCGACTGAAATTTCAAAACTGACCAAACCAGATGTCCCTTCACGTCTGATTTGCGGTAATGAAACATGTGCCTATACACAATGAAATGTGAGGATCTGAGACTGCTTGAAATTTGAGGATCTGAGACTGTGTGGAGTGTGTGGATCTGAGACTGCATGAAATGTGTGGATCTGAGACTGCATGAAATGTGTAAATCTGAGACTTCATGAAATGTGTGGATCTGAGATTGTGTGGAATGTGTGGATCTGAGACTGCATGAAATGTGTAAATCTGAGACTGCATGAAATGTGTAAATCTGAGACTGCATGAAATATGTGGATCTGCGACTGCATGAAATGTGTGGATCTGAGATTGTGTGGAATGTGTGGATCTGAGACTGCATGAAATGTGTAAATCTGAGACTGTGTGGAATGTGTGGATTAAAACTGCAAGAAATGTGTGGATCTGAGACTGCATGAATTGTGTGGATCTGAGACTGTGTGGAATGTGTGGATCTAAGACTGCATGAAATGTGTGGAACTGGGAATGTGTGGATCTGAGAGTGTGTGGAATGTGTGGATCTGAGACTGTGTGGAATGTGTGCATCTGAGACTGTGGAATGTGTGCATCTGAGACTGTGTGGAATGTGTGCATCTGAGGCTGCATGAAATGTGTAAATACAGAGACTGTTTCAGTTGAAGACTAGTGTGCAAAGGGCCATTTTGTGCAAATGTCATGAACTGTAAAAACAATTCAGAAATGATGTGCTTTCTTTTACAACATAACATATACCTACATATAAGATTATCTAAATATCAAAAATCATGTTTGAATCACGTTTGTGCATGTTGCACACTAGTTTTCAATTGAAATTTTGAATATTCATCAATTAGCTTTAATGCATTTATGTTTTATACAATATGGGAATTGTCAACTACAGTTGACAGAGATTAATGCAACCCATTCTAGGAAACTCAAAAGCTGATCTATGAGTTTTGACAAATTTTGGTTGAAGACTAGTGTGCACAGAGCCATTTTGTGCAAATGTCAAGAACTATAAAAACAATGCAAAAATGATGTTTTTGGCACTCTTACAAAATGTTCAAAATTTACAAAATACGGTATTGAAAATTTTAGTTGAAAACTAGTGTGCACATGCAAAATACTGCTTGTTCTAATGTGATTTTTGATATTTAGATTATTTTAAATGTAAATGTTATGCTATAAAAGAAATTACATCAATTCTGAATTGTTTTTACAGTTTGTGACATTTGCACAAAATGGTCCTTTGCACACTAGTCTTCAACTGAATTTTTTCAAAACACATAAATCAGCTTTAAATGCATTTGTTTTGTTTAGAATGAGTTGTGTTAATCTGTCAACTGTAGTTGACAATTTCCACATTCTAGAAAACTCAAATGCATTCAAGCTAATTGATGATTATTTGAAATTTTAGTTGAAAACTGTGTGCATGCACAATAGTGCTTTTTCTAACGTGATTTTTGATATTTAGATTATTTGAGATGTGGATGTAATGTTGTCAAAGCAAGTACATCATTTCTGCATTGCTTTTTAAGTTTGTGACATTTGCACAAAATGGCCATGTGCAGACTAGCCTTCAACTGAAATTTGTCAAAACTCCTAGATCAGCATTAAATGCATTAGAGTTGCCTAGAATGAGTTATGTTGATCTCTGTCAACTGTAGTTGATAATTCCCATATTGTAAAAAACACAAATGCATTCAAGCTAATTGATAAGTATTTAAAATTTCAATTGAAAACTAATGTGCATATGCACAAAAGTGATTTTTATATTTAGATAATCGTAGATGTAGGTAAATGTAATGTTGTAAAAAAGTACCTACACCATTTCTGTATTGTTTTTACAGTTCGTGACATTTGCACAAAATTGCCCTGCGCACACTGGTATTCAACCGAAATTTGTCTACACTCATAAATCAGCTTTAAATGCATTTGAGTTGCCTAGAATGAGTCCTGTTAAGCTCTGTTAATCTTAGTTGACAATCCCCACATTCTAGAAAACTCTAATATCATTTAACGGCGATCATTCTCTATTCGATGAGTTGTCCCCATTCATTTATTTATGTTTGTTACGCCCCCCTTCGCTGTGCTGTATTGAGCATTGTATTTTCATTCCCCCTGCCCTCTGCGTCGCGGCACGGCAGATGTTTTTTGCACTTGCCCGTGGCGCGGCTGCTGCTTCAAAGAATCCAGGCAGACCTCCAGCCCCCCCCCCCCCCCGCCCGTTGGGCGCCTTTGCTATGTGTCGTGTGAGCATCCGCTTTTTTGTTCACTTCCACACGCTGGCGCTGTCTGTGGCTGGCGTGGAATATTGCGCAACAATGGGTGAGTTCTCAAAATAAAAACACTTTCTGTTTTTGAGTTTTTCAAAAATGAATTTCTGTGGGGGTTTTTTCACAAAAAAAAACTTGAGTTTCTGTGTTTGTTTGTTTTGTAAAAACTCGGGGGGGGGGAGGTTGGTAAAAACTCAAGGTTTTTTGTAAAAACTAGAGTTTTCTTACAAAAAGTTGCCTTTTACAGCACTTTAGTGTGGAAACAGTGCTTTCTTATCAAATATTGATTATGCACATGTTTTTATGCATGGCGATACGGCATCGAAATCGGAGTCAGTACTGACACTGTAAACGATCCTACCGACTGAATTTTGTCACATTTCCGGTAATTTGCTTAAGCGGCGTTTACACTGCATTTTGTGCCGACAAAAACAGAAGACAAAAAGTTTCATAATTCCACAATAAGGTTCCATCACAAGACAAAGCAGTGAAGTATACTCACTAGTTTAGTGTACACACATGCCAATTTGCAGATAATTCGGGCATGTCTAGGGTGTCAAAAAATTTTTTTTACGGAAAACGGAAAACGAAAAGGTAAAAATTTTCAACTTTACGGAAAACGGAAAACGGAAAGGTAAAAACAATTTATCGGCCGGAAAACGGAAAACGGAAAGGTAAAAAAATTTCACTCAGTGGAAAACGGAAAACGGAAAGGTAAAAAAAAATTATCAGCCGGAAAACGGAAAAATAAAATGCCGGAAAACGGAAAACGGAAAGCAAAATTTTCACGGAAACGGAAAAAATAAAGTGAAATTTGCACCGTAATAGACAAATTTGCAGATGGGAAACCTGCATGCAGGTTTGCCTGTTTGGCTTTGATTGTGGTAGCTGTACATTCTGCAACTATGGATCATGCCAGTAACTTCACTTGTAGTTCAAGCTTAATTGAACCAACAAAAAATCATCAAAAGGTAGCAAAAATACACTACAACAACAATAAGAATTTAGCAAAAGTGAACTTTGATGTAACTGAACAGTAAAAAGTATACTCAGCGGACTGCAAAGTATGTGTCCAAAATTACTTTGTGTTTTTTACAGATTTGGATACAGATGAAAATTATGAATGACAGAAGAACCTGGTAGTTAAAAACACCATAGTGGAAAAAGATTGGAAAAACAATGGAAAAATGCCAGGAAACTGAAAATCGAGCCAGAAAATGGAAAAATAACCTAGAAAAACGGAAACGTAAAAAATTTTCAGCCGGAAAACGGAAAAATGGGCCGGAAAAACGGAAACGGAAAGGTAAAAAATTTTCAGCTGCCGGAAAACGGAAAACGGAAAGGTAAAAAAATTTCAGCTGCCGGAAAACGGAAAACGGAAAGGTAAAAATTTTTCAGCTGCCGGAAAACAGAAAACGGAAAGGTAAAAAATTTTCCTGCGGAAACGGAAAACGGAAACGGAAATTTGACACCCTAGGCATGTCGTTCACGACTCAAAAACAAATTATACTCCGGTTACATTACACCCTGCACGCGTGGTTCCCGCTGGAAGTGTGCCAACGATGGTTAACGCGTCCGAGTTTCATAAAAAGATGACAAAATTGATTGTTGTTATAATGTTTTTCATTAACATATTCCCTAGATGAATTTTTTTCATACTTTTACGGTAATCGCATGATTTAATAATGATTGGCACGCTTCCAACACGAGACATAAATCAGTGCGAGGGCAGAGTATCACGTACGCCGAGTATACATTTGTCGATTCGGTTTTCGTTTTTGAAACCGAACCGACAAGTGTAATTTCCTTTTAACTCTTGAACGACACAAATTATCTGCAAATTGGCATGTGTGTACACTTAACTAGTGAGTATACTTCAGTGCTTTACCTTGCAGGTATGGAACTTTATTCCGGAATTATGGAACTTTTTCACTCGTTTTTGTTTTGTCGGCACTTGAAACCGTAAACGCCGCTCTAAGAAAAAATTCAAACTCCAAGCTTCAAATTGAACGATGAAATGACGTGCTGATGCACGCCCTTAAAACAATTTACCGGGTATTAGAAACCGTTTGAATTTATCACTACAATGCAGTAATTGATTGTATTTTCTAGTGGTGTACAATGCGCCGTGTAAAATCTCGTCAGTGGTAGCACCATGGCCCTTTTACAAGATCCGAAATTTCGATTTACAACATGATTGGTTAAAGGAAATCTTTTTATGAACGACTCGACGAAAGAATGCAATCGTGTGAACAGCATTTGAAGGGCATTTTTTACGAACCTAAAAAATACCTTCACATTCTACATAAAATAAACAAGTCACATGGATTCTCAAAATTAGTAAGAATTCAACGGGGGAAATAGTTAAAAGCGAACCTTCCAGCGATATTAAGTAGAACGAAATGAAAAAACAACGTAAAATTAGTAGGCACAAATTGAAATGGGAACGCGATAAGACACAATTCTGCACAAACATCAAAACCCTGAAGAAAAATCCGCCAAGCGATCAAATACTATCAAAATTCAAAGAGTTCTTTATGGCCAAAATCGGGAGATCTTAAAACCAAAACACAGACATTGTAAACATCACCACTAAAACAGCAACACTTCAGGGACTGGTCCTACACCCTGAAAAATGTCAAATTCCCAGTGCTTTTTTTGGCCATTAGATGTCTAAGGCACAATCGTTATCTGACATTTACAGGGTGCGAGATTGACCCCGCATCTTTAGTACATTTCCACACAAAAACATCGACACAGAATTTAGGTATTCTCAAGCACAAAGTGCACTTATGGTGCAACACACGCTGGTTGTCAACTGAATTCATGTCAACTAAATTTTAGTAATTTATGTGATTTCAACTGTCCTATCATACAGAGCATAGTTAACTTTACATCACGACACTTGATTTTCATTGATTGTGTTAAGTGCGATGCTTTAGAATTTGTTTGTTTTATTCAGTTGACATTGACTCGGATTGAGTTGACACAAGTTGGCGATGTCAACTAGCGGGCGCGGGCTATAGCTGCCCGCACTGGATTCACAGGTAGATGGTGTTCCTGGATTGGATGTGCCTGCGGCACACGTGGCAGACCTGGATGCGGCGGGCGCACGTGTCGCACGCGGTGTGGCCGCACTGGAACATGACCCTGATCGGCTCGTCCATGCAGATGGCGCACTCGATGCTCGGCGTCTGATAGGGGATCGAAACAAATCAACGTGCAGCGCAATTTAAAACCAGTGGGCCTAGTGATGTAAAAAGCGCCAGGACTTTGGCGCCAAGCGCCGAAAGAGCCATAGCGCTTTTCATGGGCATGGCGACACGCGCCAATGGCATTTTTTTGCGACAATGGAATGGCACGATTGTCGGCACCGATGGATAGAAACGACAAAAAACACACAGTATTTCGATGTAAAATGCCAAGTAATCATGCAAAGTGTCCAAGGCCAAGCAAAACGCCCTGCAAAATGGCAAAGTTTTTGCAATCTTGCGGGGCATCTTAAATGACCTTTGACACTTTGCGTGTCATTTGACATTTGGGTTGGGACTGACACCCGGTTGCAATCCCAAGCCCTGTCAAATGTAAAGTAAAGTGTCAATTGTGTATCCAAATCTTATTTCTTTGTATCCAAACCTTGTGTCGAAAAATAAGATTTGGATACAGGACAAAAAGATTTGGATACACAGTTGAAACTTTACTTTACATTTGACACTTTGCCTGACAATTGACATTTGACTCTGCATTTGACTTTACATTTGACACTTTACTTTACATTTGGCATTTGACTTTACATTTAACACTTTACTTAACGGGGTTTGGGACCGCCCCCAGCTGCCCAACAATCTACCATGCAAGCATTCGCCCTACCCTAACGCACCCGCTGCTCGGCACCCTCAGCTGCGGCGGCGGCGGGCGCGTGCACGTACTCGTCGACGGTGGCGCGGCAGTGGGCGCAGCAGCGACGCCCCTGGCCGGCGGCGAGGCAAGCGGCGCACAGCTGCGGGTGGCCGCACGGCTGGGCCACCACCTGCGTCCCAATGGAATATAGACGCACGGAGTGAACATTGAGGGGCTGCGTTAGAGTTGGGAAGCCGACCCGACCCGAAGCCGATACCCGCACATTTTTGGAACCAACACCCGATACCGATACCCGAACCCGAACATATTGAAATTCCCAACCCTAGGGGTCACTGTGGAAATGAACTCCATTGACGGATGGCTATACAATTCTCACGAACGAAAGAGTCCAATAAAGCGGCACGCCATCTTCAAGGCGCACCTCATCAATTGTGCAACGGACAGTTGGCACTGATCCAAATAAATGTAAAGTGGTTTCATGCCGCTTCAAAGATCGGAATGAAACAAGTAATTATGAAACGGATGGAATTCATTCAAAGAAATTCTAAATTTGAGACAGAAGTATTCGTATCTAACTGTTCCAAAATTGTACAGCTATCAGTCAGTCTATTTAGAAAATGAAACAGCTTGGAGTGCATACTGACCACGGCCGGTGCGTTGTTGCAGGCGCAGCACACGCACTTGAGCAGCTGCATGCCGCCCAAGCGCTGCGACAACGAGTTCATCGTGTCGGCGGCGGGCGACGCGCTCACCCGGCTGCACAGAGGCACAAGCGAGTCATGCAGCGGGTGCGAGAGGATGAAAGAGTGATAGCAGCAGCCCATGCCACACTGGCAAGTAACAATCTTTGAAAAAAGTCTCAAAGATTTCCAACAATCATCAATCATTTGAAGGGACGGCAGATACATTTTCAACGATACGTTCATTTAAATCTTGTCTGTAAGTGGCCACTGACAAGACAAAGCATTCGGGGGCTGTTTGGCCCGCACTGGGCACCCATGGTATAGTAAAGTACATGAATATATACGAACCTGGAATCGTCGAAACACTGGAATATGGGAGTCAATCGATCGCGTAAAGACGCGTCCAAATAGTCCAACGGGCGTTTACTCTGCGAGGTTAACAAGCGTGACATTGCCCACAAAACACTACCATAACCAGTGGAATTGAAGCCCATGGGCCACTAAACCTGCGCGTCGAGGACTTGGGCGCCGCCGCCCCTCGTGGCCAGCAGCAGCGCGACGCCGAGCCACGGACAAGTGTCCATGTAAGACTGCGAGAGTCGAGTTTCTTACCACTTTGTCACAGTGGCTCAATTGACCCCTGTATTCAAGCCTTCCCCCTGCAAAAAGAACACCCAAAGGCAGCGACAACAAACGGCCGGATCAGCGGCGGCGGCGCACGGCAGTTGGGCGGCGAGCAGCGCGTGGTGCGACTGCGCGTGCGCGTTCAGCTCCTTGGCGGCCAGGTGCAGCGGCGTGTAGCCCAGCCCGTCGCTCGCGGTCGGGTCGGCGCCCCGCTCCAGCAGCAGCTCCACGCACCTGCGCCCGTGCACCTTGTGCGTGTGCACTAGCAGCGTCGAGTCCAGTGTCGAATGTCACGTAAAATGTCAAGTATAATAACAAAGAAGAAAATTTACTGAACTTTTAACACTTTGCATGACAATTGACACACATGTATGTCATTTTACACGGCGTTTTACACTTGACATAGTGCGGGGCTGCCCCATGATCGGAATGCAAGCTAGTGATGGAATGGCGTCAATCGAGGGCGCCGCGCCATGGCTAGTGATGAAAAAGCGCCATGGCGCTGGCGCCAAAGCAAAAAGCGCCATGGCGCTTTTGGCGCTTGGCGCCTTTTTGCTGTGGCGCCATTGGCGCTTGGCGCTGTGCTACCGAAAAGCGCCATGGCGCTTTTGGCGCTTGGCGCTACGATGTCGTGGCGCCATTGGCGCTTGGCGCTAGTGTTTTATAAAGCGCCAAAATAGCGCCAAGTTGTACAAAAAAATAATCATTTTTCTTTTGTAAGAATACCTTGCCTGCATGAGTTACATAAGTAAATGTGTTACTGTAAGTGTGTTACAGGAAGAACAAACCCTATATCTGCTTATTTTGTAAACCATGTCCATGCAATTGCAAGGATATTCAAAACTTTAACCAAAAATGGGCCTACACGCACTAGTTTTCAACGACATTTTATGTCAACTGGTTTTCATCCCAATTCAAGGCTTGATGACTAGCGTTCAAATGCATAGTGGTGCATTATATTGCAAATGAAGTTATATTGTTGCAGAGTTGTAAAAAGGTACGTACGTTTACTCGAAAAATACGCGTACGCGAGTACGCGGTGAATACATTTACATATACTTTTCAAAAAAATACCGTACGCACTTGTACGCGTACACTTTCAAAGCGTACGCGTACGGAAAATGTATTTATGAAAATTCAATGTGGGACATATTTATAAAGTAACTACACTGCTATGTATTTACAGAAGTGGTTCCATTGAATATTTTAGATATGCGGGGGTAGTGCTTTTAAAAATTTCAAAATTCGCAACCAAATCGAAATGGTAAACGAGTCGGGAGAACGATTATTTTTATCTCCTAGAAAAAAGAGACCTTGAAAACTATATAATCTGTCATTTGCTTATAGAAAAACATACGTTGTGCTGTACACTATGAAAAAGTGCCCACTTTTTCACACATTCTATGAAGAAAAGTAGTCGTTTCTACACTCACAAAAAAGTACCCACATTTACGCGTACGTACGAGTAAAAAAAAGTATTTTACGTTTTCTATACTTTGTGGTGAGTAAAAAAAAAAACTTTACGTTTACATATACTTTTAAAAAAGTTCAGTAATTCTAACAACTCTGTATTGTTGCTGTGGTATGAAGTACCGGCATGAAGTACCTTCCATATTTCCTCGAAATACAGCCGAGGGGTTTATTTTGTCAGGGTGCAAATTTTGAGGGGAGTTTCGGGGGGTGCTTGTTCGGGGGGAATTTTTATGAAGGGTCATAGTAAAGTATAGTTTTTTTGTACCCAATACGTAATTAGTCAACCAAATAGAATATATTTTGTTCATATTACCATAGTTCGTTCCATAAACAATGCCATGTATAGCTGCGATGTAAATTCGCAGCTATAAATGTATCATGTTCATTGGATACATGATCTACCTTATTCCAGACGGGGTGTATTTCGAGGGGGGGGGGGTTAATTGAAGGGGGTATTTCGAGGAAATATGGTATATGTGTATACAATACTGGATAGTGTTACTTGTCAAGCAAGCTTTGAATTGGGATGGGAACCAGTTGACAAACAAATAGATAGCACTGCATTTGCATCGCTGCACGTTATGCAGCAAATTTGTTTGGCGCTGGCGCTATTGGCGCTTGGCGCCATGATCCCGTGGCGCCATTGGCGCTTGGCGCCATGGTCTAGAAAAGCGCCATGGCGCTTTTGGCGCTTGGCGCTATTTTGCTGTGGCGCCATTGGCGCTTGGCGCTCGCATGCCAAAAGCGCCATGGCGCTTTTGGCGCTTGGCGCCAAAAGTCTGGCGCTTTTTACATCTCTAGCCATGGCGCATTCGGTGCTTGACGCTCTTTTTTCTGACGTTTTTCCATCACTACTGGAAGCTATGCTTCGTGTGTGCAGCGTAAAAACGGACCTAAACCTTTCTCGTGTGCTGCGCTGCATCTGCGCCGGCGGCAGATTGGGCCGCGTGACTGCGTAATGGAGCGGCGTGCGCCCGGCGCGGCACAGGGCTCGCATGGCCAGGCTCAATGTCTGCCCCACCTGCATGACCATATCAACTTACCGTATATCACCGAATAAGACCCCCGGGGAGTTATTTTTCGTAACAGTTTTTGAGAGAAAAGTTATTCAAGGGGAAGGAGTTATTTGGGGGGGGGGGGTATTTTTCTTCAGAATTACATCATGTATCTGTTGTCGCTGCTGTAGCCTAACATCCTTTTGTGTTTTTCGTTTCTCACACTGCACTGCATTTATAGCACAGGCGTAGCTTTATTTGGTCTGTCTCACTTTATTGATTGTTTTTTTTAAATTGATCCAACATTTTTTCCACCTATCAAATAGGGGGGTGGGGGTAAATCAGCAGGGGAAGTTATTTTTTCTCACTCGGCCAACAGGGGGAGTTATTCAAGGGAGGGAGGTATTCAAGGGGGTCTTCTTATTCGAGGATATACGGTAAATGAGGAGTTTGATTCCGAAACCCGTTACCTGCACGTTTTTGGGTTTTTTGAAAATCGCATTTGAAACTTTGACATTGACCGGAGCCAGCATGGTTTGAGTGACAACGCTCGCTTGAAACTTTTCGAAAACGCCATGAATTTATCTACATTTTCCATATTTACAACCCTCTGGCTGGCAAATATGGTTAAAGTTATGGCCACTTTATTGACATCACATCAACATACGTACATGCAGATTTGTTCCTTGCCTAACGGGTTTCGAGTGCAAACTCCATTTTTGTATGGTGATTTTGACACCTCTTGGCCAAATCCTTAATGGGTTTCGGATGCAAACTTTTTTATCTGCAGATAACGGGTTTCGGGTGCAAAAAATGATAGGGTTTTTTTTGTAGATAACGGGTTTCGAGTGCAAACTCACCTATTTTGGGCTGTAGATAACGGGTTTCGGATGCAAAGTTGCATTTTTTTCAAAAATCGGTATCTCTGTATCTCGGGAACGGTATGAGGTATTGAGGTAATTTTTTTTTATCAGGAATAAAAATGAAAATATATATCAGATCCGCACTTAACTCATTTTTTTTCACTTTTGCACTTAACGGGTTACGGAACCAAACGCCTCAAATGTCGAAGCGTCCAAGACAGGGGAAATAACCTGCGAGGCTGCCTCCAGCATCACGTGAAGCACGTTGGCGAACCCATTCAGAGCAGCCACGTGCAGCGGCGACATTTCCGAATCGTTCGGCACGCACACCAACGACGCGTGCCGCCGGCAGATCAGCTCCACCGCGCTAAAACGTGAAATGCCTCAATGACCCTACAGGTGCGTGTTGACGATGATGTCTAATGTCAACTGGTTCCGCTCCCAATTCAAAGCTTGTTGACGAGTGAGACTACGTATTTTCAGACACACTGCCCTCCGGAAAAGTATTCAAATTTATAAGCGTTTTTTTCTAAAATGACCTTTCGAATTTTTTCGGCTTGTCTTAATTTTTTGGAAAACAATCGATTTTAAGTACTTTTCACAGCGTGATCACTTTTAGAATTCGAAAAGGGCGAATAATCCAAAGACATCAAACACCCCTGGACAACAAACAGTCCTGGTAATTGCGGCCCACTGCTCGGACGCTGTTGTCCTGGGGCCAGTTCCGCAAGTGGACAAGTTCAGAGTTAAAACATAAGAGTTGAGTAAAATTACAAATGGCGAGTTAAGAGTAAAGTTAAAGAGAAAAGTTAAAATTTAAGAGTTGAGTTAAAAGTTAAGTTAAATGTTAAGAGTTGAGTTAAAGGTTGAGTTAAATGTTAAGAGTTGAGTTAAAGGTTAAAAGTTGAGTTAAGAGTTGAGTTAAAGGTTAAAAGGTGAGTTAAAAGTTGATTTAAAAGACAAATGGGGGAAAAATGTAATAAAAAATAAAAAAAAATAAAATAAAAATGAATTTGGATCTTGAGAGCGTTAGATTTGAAACAACGTTCTGCGATTTTTTCTTTTTTAGCGATAATTTTTTTGGATACGTTATTTTCAAATGACGTGCATACAACATTGGACAATTTCACATTTTTATTTTTTTACCGTCATTTTACACTTGTCTCTTAACCCTCAACTCTCAACTCAACTGTTAACCTTTAACTCAACTCTTAACATTTAACTCAACCTTTAACTCAACTCTTAACATTTAACTCAACTTTTAACTCAACTCTTAAATTTTAACTTTTCTCTTAAACTTTAACTTTTCTCTTAAACTTTAGCTTTACTCTTAACTCGCCATTTGTCATTTTACTCAACTCTTAACTTTTAACTCTTAACTTGTCCACTTGCGGAACCGGCACCAGGTGTGTTTGATGTCCACAGCTGCTGAGACAAAAGTCAGAAAAAAATCAAAACTTTTTCGAATTTTCCAACCTATTTGCCATCGTTAGTATAGGGTCAACACACTAAAAAGACCCTACCAAAAACCACAAACGCACTGCAGAGCGCCGTGCCGCACGGCCAAATGCAGCACGGTGCCGCCGTCGTGCGTTTCCTTGAGCGCGGCGAGCTGCGGCGGGGCGGCGGAGAGCAGCGCGTCGAACATGAACGCGATGTCGGCGTGCACCACGCCCGAGTCCGGCTCGAAGCCCACCCGCGACGTGCACACGGCCATGGCCGCCTGGTGCAGCGGTGTGTAGCCGTGCTCGTCCTGGGGGGGGGGGGTTGTGGCAACAAGGTGTAAGGCGCAGCGACATATCTGGGGCCAGTTCCGCAAATTGAGAAGTGGGAAGTGAAATGGCAAATGCGAAGTGAAATGGCAAAAGCGAAGTGAATTGAGAAGTAAAGGCGCTTCACACACAGCGATTTTAAAAATAAGTTCGAACGTTTTTTGGTAAAGTATGAATACTGTATTTCTTCCAATAGGAGAGCGTCGTTCTATTTTTTTCGTAAACTTGTTTACCTGCCATTCTATTGGAGGTTGACGGGGAAAAAAAGAACGGCGCTCTTCTATTAGAAGAAATACGGAATTCATACTTTGCCAAAAAACGTTCGAACTTGTTTTAAAAATCGCTGTGTGTGGAGCGGCAAAATGGCAAAAGCGAAGAGAAATTACTCTTTTTTTTACTTCGCTTTTGCCAATTCACTTCGGTTTTGCCAATTTCCTTCTCAATTCACTTCGCATTTGCCATTTTACTTCTCACTTCTCAATTTGCGGAACTGGCACCTGGATGTAGTTCTATTGGAATAAGAGCGTAAAATAAAAGCGAACAAGAAGGTTTTTCACTGAAAATAATTGTCCTTACAAGTCACTTTACTACCACTTACCACTTTCCTTACCACATATCACTTATGCACGTGCAGACTTGCGGCTAGGATCCTAAGCACTTCACCTGAATGGAGAGGTCGCAGGCGCGGCTGTCGAGCATGCGCTTCAAGCAGAGCGGCGGGTGCGTGTCGTTGGCGGGGTCGATGCACACCGTGTCCCAGTCCACGTCGGGCGGCGGCACCCCGTACTCGATCTGCTCGGCCGCGCCGCCCGCCACGTCCGCCGTCGACTCGCAGTGCGGCTTGAATCTGCTCCGGTAGAGGGGTGTGGGTTTTGTTTCGAGGTTACCGTATTTATTTCGGTGCACCGCAACGTGACGGTGGTTGACGGAAAATTTGACAAGTTTTGTTGTTTTTGTTAAATTTTATGACGAATTTAGAACGAGAAAAATATTAAGACCAAGTTTGCACAACATTGAATAAAAAATGAACATCCTCAAATTTTTTAAGGAACTGATAACAAAATTGCTAGGTATCGAATAGCGAGCGGCCATATATTGCAAAAAGTGCGTTAACAGAGTGAGTTCACTATGGTGAAGCATTGCGAAAGCATCACATTTAAAGCTGTGCACAAAATAGTTTCAAAAAAACCTCGCAAATAAAAACTCGAAAATTAGAAATTCAAAAATCTCAGAACAAATCGGCGCAAAAAGCTGCACCATGTGAGCCAAAAAACAGGCCAACCTCAAGTCGTTCATGGCAGCGACGCAGGAATGGACGGGGGTCGAGCCGCCGGCGCCGTGGGCGACCGCTTGCAGACCGGCGCGCAGCAGCTGCCCCGACTCGTCCTGCTCCAATGCGGCAGCCACCAACGTCACCAGCTGAGGGGGTACCGCGTTGTTTGGGCACATACTCGGCCAACCGCTAAGTATGCGCCCAAAATTACTATGTCTCAGGCGATACCGCGCGTGCACGATACTTACACTCCTGGAAAAATGTCTTTATCCTCCTGAACGGGAACAAAAAAAATTCAATGTCTCCCCTGCTAATGTGCGACCGGTGTCGCGGTATAAATGGAGTGAATTATTGTATACTAGCAGGATTCTCTCCGACCTTCGGTCGGGTTTTGTGGTTCTCTACAATTAATACCATTGGAGGAAATATGATAGTTTAGTTAAGTTTGTCCACATGCTAGGCATGTGTTTTGAAATGCGGTATGTAATGTACCAACAATAACAAGACCAATACCAAAGATGCAATGTTTTGGAATGGATTTTTTGTAAACTTCTGTAAAATGGTTGGGCAGTGTGCATTTTGTGTGGTATAGGTTTTGTGATATGATAGTGTGGTTTTTGCAAGGTGTCAAAATTTGTTGTTATCTTAAATTGGTTACATTTGTGCTTTGCTGTTCTTTTTGTGTTTGTAAATCCTTGTGGTATTAATTGTAGAGAACCACAAAACCCAACTGAAGGTTGGAGAGAATCCTGCTATAGGTACCCACTACTCAGAGGCTTGCAAAAACTGACACCCCAGTGGGGACCCCCCTCCAAATGGCATCACCCAGGGAACCCCCCAAAAGTGGCACCCCTTGGGAACCGCCCAAAAATGGGACCCCCTAGGGCCCCACAAATATGGCACCCCCTGAGGACCACCAAAAAATGGCACCCCTTAGGGACCCCCCAAAAATAGCACCCCCTAGGGACCCCCCAAAATGGCACCCCCTGGGGACCCCCCAAAGATGGCACCCCCTAGGAACCGTCACAAAAATGGCACCCCCTGGGGACCCACCCAAAGTTGGCTCCCCCTGGGGACTCTCCAAAAATGGCACCCCCTGGGGACCCCCCCAAAATGGCACCCCCTATGGACCCCCCCCCCCACAAAAAAATATAGCACCCACCTAAGGACCAACAAAAAATGGCACCGCTGGGGACCACCCAAAAAATGGCATCCCATGGGGACCCCCTTGAAATGGCACCCCCATATGTGCCTCCAAAAAATGGCACCCCCTGGAGACCCCCCAAAAATGGCACCCCATGGGGACCCCCTCTAAATCCTGTAAACACAGCCCCTAGTTTGGAAACTCCTGTAAACTCAGCCCCTAATTTGGAAACTCCCATAAACTCAGTCCCTAATTTGGAAACTCCTGTAAACTCATTTTCAGGTTTATGGTAATGTAGTGTCAAAATAGAATGAATATTTGAAATAATCGCTAGCATCAATCCACAAATGCATCAATCTTCAATTTTTTAGCCCCAGGGGTTAGACTTAAAGGTTATGGTTATGTAGAGTAGAAATGGAGTGCACATCTCAAATCACTGCAATAAAAAACCCCACAAATGCATCATTTCACAAATTGAAAGTTTTTGGGCCCAGGGGTTCATTATCAGGGTTTTAGTAATGTGGTGTAAACATTGAGTGTATATTTGAAATCGCTACAATCAGAAACCCACAAACACATCATTTTATGATTTGAAAATTTTGAGCCCTGGGGGTTCATTTTCAGGGTTATGGTAATGTAGTGTCAAAATGAAGTGCATATTTCAAATCAAGGCAATCAAAAAGCCAGAAATGCATCATTTCACAATTTCTAATTTATTTTCAATTTTCAATTTAAGGCTTACAGTAATGTAGAGTTGAAATTGAGTCATTTCGAATCAGTGCAATTAGAAACCTGCAAAATGCATCATTTCACAATTTGAAATTTTTGGGTCTAGGGGTTCAATTTCAGGGTTTTAGTAATTTAGTGTCAATATGGAGTGCATATTTGAAATTGCTACAATCAGAAACCCACAAATGCATCATTTTATGATTTGAAAGTTTTCAGCCCAGGGGGTTCATTTTTAGGGTTATGGTAATCTAGTGTCAAAATGAAATGCATATTTCAAATGAGTGCAATCAGAAACCCAAAAATGAATGATTTCACAAATTGAAAGTTTTTGGCTCCAGAGGTTCATTTTCAGGGTTATGGTTATGTAGTTTTCAGGGTTATGTAGTGTCAAAATGGAGTGCATATTTCAAATCAGTGTAATCAGAAACCCACATTGAATCATTTCACAATTTCTAATTTTTGAAGCCCTGGGCATATTTGAAATCGTTACACTCAGAAACCCACAAATCCATCATTTTATGATTTGAAAGTTTTTGGCCCAGGGGGTTCATTTTTAGGGTTATGGTAATGTAGTGTCAAAATGAAGTGCATATTTTAAATTAGTGCTATCAGAAACCCGAAAATGCATTATTTCTCAAATTGAAAGTATTTGGCCCCATGGGTTCATTTTTAGGGTTATGGTAATGTAGTGTCAAAATGGAGTGCATATATCAAATCAGTGCAATCAGAAACCCAAGAATGAATGATTTCACAAATTGAAAGTTTTTGGTTCCAGAGGTTCATTTTCAGGGTTATGGTCATGTAGTTTTCAGGGTTATGTAGTGTCAAAATGGAGTGCATTATATATCAAATCAGTGCAATTAGAAACCCACAATGCATCATTTCACAATTTGAAAGTTGGCCCCAGGGATTCAATTTCAGGGTTATGGTAATGTACTGTCAGAATGGAGTGCATATTTCAAATCATTGTAATCAGTAACCCACAAATGCATCATATCACAATTTATATTTTTTAGCCCCGGGGGCCTCACTGAAGGATTATGGTAATGTTATTGTTAACTCCCATAAACTCAGCCCCTAATTTGGCAAACACCCATCAACTCATCAGTGCAATCAGAAACCCAAGAATGAATGATTTCACAAATTGAAAGTTTTGGGTTCCAGAGGTTCATTTTCAGGGTTATGGTTATGTAGTTTTCAAGGTTATGTAGTGTCAAAATGGAGTGCATTATATATCAAATCAGTGCAATTAGAAACCCACAATGCATCATTTCACAATTTGAAAGTTTTGGCCCCAGGGATTCAATTTCAGGGTTATGGTAATGTACTGTCAGAATGGAGTGCATATTTCAAATCATTGTAATCAGTAACCCACAAATGCATCATATCACAATTTATATTTTTTAGCCCCGGGGGCCTCACTGAAGGATTATGGTAATGTTATTGTTAACTCCCATAAACTCAGCCCCAAATTTGGCAAACACCCATCAACTCAGCCTCTAATTTGTAAACTTGTGTCAACAGCCCCTTATTTTTAAACTTCTGTCAACTCAACCCTAATTGATAAACACCCATCAACTCAACCCTGAATTGAAAACTCAGCCCCTAAAAACTCAAGTTCACCCCCTATACATGTGCAATTGCATTCTTGGGAAGCAACTTTGCCATCTACTAACCCTGTTTGTCAAGATTGTAACGTGTTTGTAAAGGGCATTTTGTACTAATAAATAGTGACTGCATTGTGTGCAAAAACACACACGAATCGGGCAAAAAATTCATTTCACATTTTGAAAGTTTTGGCCCCAGGGATTCAATTTCAGGGTTATGGTAATGTACTGTCAGAATGGAGTGCATATTTCAAATCATTGTAATCAGTAACCCACAAATGCATCATATCACAATTTATATTTTTTAGCCCCGGGGGCCTCACTGAAGGATTATGGTAATGTTATTGTTAACTCCCATAAACTCAGCCCCAAATTTGGCAAACACCCATCAACTCAACTCCCATAAACTCAGCCTCTAATTTGTAAACTTGTGTCAACAGCCCCTTATTTTTAAACTTCTGTCAACTCAACCCTAATTGATAAACACCCATCAACTCAACCCTGAATTGAAAACTCAGCCCCTAAAAACTCAAGTTCACCCCCTATACATGTGCAATTGCATTCTTGGGAAGCAACTTTGCCATCTACTAACCCTGTTTGTCAAGATTGTAACGTGTTTGTAAAGGCATTTTGTACTAATAAATAGTGACTGCATTGTGTGCAAAAACACACACGAATCGGGCAAAAAATGAGGCTGTGATTGTGCCCCTATCTTTTGCATTAGGCATCCTTTGCACGCAGTTCTCTCGAAATTGTATAGGTGGAGATGAAGGTGCCTTTATGCCACATGTCGATTTTTAGGTTTCTGGGTGCATTGCTGCTCATTTGAAAGCGATCGAAAGTCAAATTTCCGGTGGAAAAAAGTCTTTATCCCTTATGCTCAAACGTTCAAACAAAGAAGAAACCATGGTAAAGACTGCGATGCGATGTGAAAAAAACAATGCGCTGCTTAAATATTTATCATTTTGCCAATTTGTATTCAAAATGGTATGCGCAGTGGACTTGATACTCTGCACTCGTATTGATTTCGCATCATGTTTAAAATCGTTTGTCTAAAATCGTCTGTTTAATATCGACCCGGCATGGTGCCTATTTTTGAATTTATGAACAAAATGAAATGTTGGCACCGTGCCAGCTCAAGAGTGCTCGTATTAAGCGAAATGTAAAAAAGCAAGAAAAATTCGCGGAAGGCACTGCGTTCATGGTTAAGGATATATTGACTATATACGCAGGAGGGGGGCCATATTTCTACTGTGGGGGGTCCACATAATTACCCCACCTATGTATGAGTTTCACCTCTCAGTGACCCATATTTAATGTTTCGTTCACCATTGAACAAAAAAAATCGAAGGGATAAAAACATTTTTCCAGGAGTGTATTTATGCACACACTATCATAAAAAAATATTTACAATACAAATACCAATACTTACCAAAAAAATCACAATATTTAAAAAAAGGCGGAGTCGAGTACATAAGTTGCGTGCCTGAGATCATTTTTATTTTAGAAACAAATTTTTAGTTTATAAATGATGACGTCATGGTGGAGTGTTTACTCACAGGAAAATGCATGGCATACGGTCCGCGGAGTAGGTTTGTAAAGTAAACTATGGTTTCAGATTATGTTTAAATGACTTTGTGAAAACAGGAGTTTTTCCTGATAGTAATTACGTTTTGGAAGAAAATGTAAATTAAAACTGAGTCATCTAAGTTTTTAGCTTCTGTTTTGAAGGCGAATACAGCAAACCAGAATGTTTTTTCTTTGATTCTGAAGGTTATTCCATTGTCATATAAAGTGACAGAAAAAGTTACCAAAATGCACTTAAGAAAATCTCGTCACTTGAGAGAAATGACAAGCTAGCCTGAAAACCGACCGCAGGCAGGCATCCATTCTCCACGGCCAAATGGAACGCGTTGCGCCCGTCCACAGGCGATTGATGTGTCAGTTTGGCGCCGCCGAAGCGCCACAGCAAGTTGATCATGTTGGTCTGGTTGAACTGGGCGGCGAGCATGAGAGCGCTGTAGCCGCCGCCCTGCTCGCTCGGCAACGGCGTGTCGATCTAAGAGGGGTCGACTTGAGTTGAGTTGAGTCGATGTCGATGAAGTCGATGAAGTCGATGTGAACACGCGATTCAAGTGACAAGTGACAAGTGACGTTGTGATGGGAGAAAATGCCTAATAGTCACTGGAACATTTACTCCGAGGGCAGGGCCGTATCCAGGGGGGGCGGGGGGGCTGCAGCCCCCCCCTTCCCGGGGCGAGACCAGAAAGTGACAGGAAAATGCGACTTTTTCAAAGTCAGCGTACAAAAATTTTGCGCGCGAGCGCGCATTCTTCACCAGACATAAGGTAATTATCATCAGATTTGCTCCATGTGGCCGCAAATCTTTATAAATACACTCAACGTTGTGCTTTTTGCTGTTTTGTATGTATATTCACATACATATACAGCGTTCCATGGCGCTGGCGCCAACGCCAATGGCACCATGACGTGGCGCCTACTAATGGCGCCAGCGCCAGCGAAATTTTAGGGGGGGGGCTAAAGAAATTATCACTGATTTTTGTGACATTTTTCTGGACAATTGACAATATTGTGTGACAATTTGACACTTAACTGTACACTTTACAGTGCGCGTGACTGTCACCAGCAGTCACAACTTCCAATGCGACTAAAAAACTCCTCGTCAAAACCAAATCTACTTGTCACTTGTCACACGTGATAAATGGACCACAGTTCAACCTTGTGCGGCCAGTGAGCGGCGAACTGGGCGACGACAGTGTCGCTGTTGGGGCCGCCGTTGATGCACGCGCGCGCCACCTCCGTCTGCGCGCTCAGCGAAATCTCCGCCACCAGAGGCACTTGGAACAGACGATCGGCCCGGCGTTGCTCGTCGTCGGGCTGCGACAAAAACATTGATACCGTATTTCCTCGGAATACCCCCCTTAAAATGGGCACTAAGAATTTATTAGCCCCCACTCTCGAAATACCCCGGGATCGGGATCGGCGCCGGGGTTTCGGGATCGTGATTCGTCTTTTGAGATTGGGATCGGGATCGGGTTGAGGTTTCGAGGTAGGGTCGGCCAAAACCGGAAATTTTCCGGTATTTAGGATGGGAATCGGGATTTTGTTTGAACTCTATCCAAACCAGGATCGACAAATGACAGCCGGATGGTTCCCTGTAACCGAAACTAGACCCCGCCCCACCTTGTCACAATCGCTAGCCACAAGGGCGACGTGTTTGCCGTGGACTAGGGCAAACTCGTAGACGGGCACGAGGCAGTCGCTGAGCAGCTCGTGCTGGTCGGGGCTGCAGTCGGCGCCGTCGGCCCGGTGGGCGAGCAGCGAGACGCGCGTGCACAGGCGGCCCGGCGGCCCCGCCTCCACCACGCGCACCAAGCTGCCGCACAGCTGCCACGCAACGGCCAGTGGGAAATGCAATGCCACGGTTGGAAGGATAGATCGTATCGAATATTGACGTTTTTATATCGGTATCGTAAATTTTGAAAAATATCGAATATCGAGTATTTTTGATATCGAATGTCGGATATCGACCATTTTTTCTACTGCATATCGATATCGAGGATTGATATCGATATCGACTTACGAATTTTCCTTACGACTTACGATATCGACTTCGCGGTCCGCCGAGTATACCTATTTTCACGGCTTGAAATTATTGAAATGGGAAAATATACCCATATGCTAAGTAAACACGTTGAAAAGCGGAAAGATTTGGTGCAAATCTTACGTTGTTGTATCCAATCTTACTGTGTGAACTGCGTCACTTACTTACTGCATGCAAATGTAACCGGACTGCCCAGAGGAGTGGCTGCGAGCGAACCTGGTGCAGAATCTGCTGGGGCAGCTGTCCGTTGTGGAGGCGGGTCAGCGTGGGCAGGTGCTCGTTGACGAGGCACAGGTCGCCCGGCCGCCAGCGCACCGCCGCGCTCCTGTGCGCCTGCAGCAGCGCCTGGTCGCCCAGCGCAGAGCCGCCCGCCGGCCGCAGCGCCCCCGGGTGCCACACCCAGTCCACGCGCACCATCTGCCATACCGTAGAGCCTCGAATAAGACCCCCTTCGAATAACTCCCCCCCCCTCCCCTGGCAGGGGAGGGGGGGAGGCAGGCGAGAAACTCCCCTGGCATCTTATCCGATGGTGTACGGTATGTGGATAATGTGCATAAACTTGGGGTGACTTTGCACGTTTACTCGAAGGGTTCGTGTACTCAATAGCGATAAGTTTACGTTTCTGCTTAAAAACTTCCCGTTGAAAAGTACTCGCATTTGTTTGCACTGTATGAAACTGCCTGAGTACAGAAAACGTATATTTTACAGCGGAAAAAAATTGAACTCGGTGGGTATGTAGAAAACGCATTCTTAAAAAAAGTCGAGATTGGCCCCATCGTTTTTTCAAGCAAAAAAATGACGAGATTTACTTATCACCCAAAATTTCACTTACAAGCTTACTTGATTGCCAGAACTTGTCTAGGTACTGGTAGGGTTGGAAAAAAAACGTTCTTTTTTAACTCAATGTTTTTTTAATAAAAAAACGTTTTTTTTTAAAAGCTCCCAGATATGACCTAGTGTCAACATATATAGGTATATCAGACACTGGCAATACTCTGTGATGTTAAATATGACCATATAATGGCTGTGGAGCCATGGGATAGCATTATAAGTGGTGATTTGTGTTAAAAAGATCCATTTTTCGTCGACATATCGTTCGTATATCGCCTTATAGTCAAATGTTCTTGACTTCAGGTAAAGTTTGGCACGGAATGGTGATCAAACAAGGTTATAAAAGGAGGTTGTTACTTTGGGAGTGAAGATACACACTGTGGAGGTACATGGAAGCACATTACCTCAATATTCTATATTACAGCAACATATGTCGGCTTATTCACCCATGGTAGCACATAGAAATGGATGTTTTGATACTAAAAATGCTACAAAACCAATGAAAACAACCACCAATGTCAATTTGTGTGTGAAATTGCGCGCTTGCGCGCAAAAATTTTGCAAAATACCTAGTGCTTAGTACTTAAAATTTTGGCCGATGTTTTTTAAAAAAAAAAACATTTCGGATGTCATGTTTTTTTTAAAAAAACAACGTTTTTTTTATAAAAAAAACGTTTAAAAAAAACATCGGCCAACCCTAGGTACTGGTGGAGTTGCCCCCTGGACATGGCTTTGCCAGCTACAAGCATCTAACCAACCTCCTTATCAAAGGCTTCAAACTGAGTGGCGGATGCTTCGCGGCGCTCGTAGAAGCTCACTGCGATCGGGCCGGAGGGGTACACCTTGCGCACGCAGCCGATCAGGCCGATGTACTGCGGGCGAATAGTTGGAAAATTGCCAAAAACTGGTGAAAATGTAGGCTACGCGTTTTACAAAGTGCGAGAGCGGAAAAATGTGAACAAAAATTCATCCGGCAGTGGCTACATCAACTGCGCTGGCCACGCGATTCCCCACTTCGTTGACACTAGGATTCAAACGGAATTGACTTTTCGGGCTCGGGATGGTTTTTTTTGAGTATTCGGGAGAGGGATTAGGGTTTCGGGATCGTGACTGGGAAATACCGAAATTTTCCGGGATTCGGGATCGGGATCCCGTGTGAACCCTACTTCGTTTCTTGCATTTCGTTTCTGGCATGACTTGCCAAGTCAAGTTTGTGGCCTGTCACCTGTCACGCACCCTGTAAAATGCCATACGAAGTGCTTAAAGTCACGTAAAATAATGTCATATTTTATTTTTTACTGGGAACTTGACTGACATTATACAATGTTTTTTACACTTTACACTTGAATTTTCGACACTTTACAGAGCACTGAAATTAGCGCCCACACCTTGTGCATCCTGGCCGAGTCGAACGAGTAGGGCGGGCGCAGGTGCATGCGGCACACGTTGACAACCTGGTCGGGCTTCACCAGCACCCGCTGGCCCTCGGAGAAGGGCGCCTGCGTGCCGCCGCTGTCCGGCCAGCCGCCCGACGTGGAGACGCGCTGCTGCGGCTGCGACCACATGCCAACGCTGGCCGCTGCACTGCCACATGGGGGGCTGCTTGTGTTGTGGGTAGTCTATTCAGTTTGTGCTAGTCAATGTTCCACGGGAAAGGGTCCATCATGATAAAAGCATTTTCATCAAATTGGCATTGTTCCAATTTTTAAAAAAAATTCGTTTTCAAGGACGTGATTTCACATGTTTGTGTTAGTTTAGTATTTACATAAGTAAATTCACACAAATTCACATTAAAACTATTCCATCCGCACACTTTAAATAGTAGTATTAATTATAAATATTTACTTATTATTCCCCCTTGAATAATCCCCGCCCACTGGTGGTTCCCCCTCAAAAAAAGTCTGACGAAAAATAATTCACCGAGGGAATTCAAGCAAAAACGGTATGTACCTAGATGTAAATAAAAGGTCTGAAGATCTAAAAATTTACTCCATTGCTCCAATCACGAGTGAAGTATCGATGAATTTAGTCAATTAAGTGCGAACCATGCAGCCGATAACTTTTTTCTAGTTTTTTTTTGAAATAATTCTTTGTAATTTCAGCATCTGAATAACCACCAATTTATGCAATGGGAGTGCGAACTGCTAAGCACAGTAAGTGAATGCGCCCAAACTGCAATTCTAAAAGTCAACAAGTCCAAAATATGAAAATTTCGAGTTAGGCCCGGAAACGTCATCTGGGGCTACTTCCGCGCATTTTTCATCATTTTCCATAAAAATTTTCATAAATTTCCATGCTGCTATGGGGCCATTCCGCCTAAAACTTTTGCATCTCCAGGCTGGCAATTATACCTGAGCTCAGCCTGGATTATTTTTCTTTATTCGCGCCTTACATGCCCTGTGTATAGAGCACATTAGGCGCCACCCGTACCAAAATGTGCATAATTGTTTGCTCTTTCAGTTTAGCATGAAATTTCACCCCATATCCAAGCCATAAGAACGCAAATTCAGGTGACATGATTTAGTTTTTGGCAACACCAACATCCCTCCCCACAAGTTTCTTATCTGATGCCAGCCAGAATCTGAATGTTTTTGGGATGTTGTTTTGGTGATGAGGGATACTAACCTTAATAAGGCATCATTTTCTCCACTAGTCCCCATCCAACTCCTCAACAGGAAAAAGTTGAAGTTCACGCAAAACTTTTTTTTAAACAAACCTTTCCATACAGCTTTTTTTGAGTAAACAGCCATTCTCATACTTGCTGAGCAGTAGATGCCCCCAGGCCTGCACATTGGCGGCCATGTAGAACAGCTCAGTGGTGGGCAACCAATGACCAGCATGAATAAATGACAAACAAAGGCTGTACATTCAAAAAAAAAACTGTATGGGAAAGTTTGTTTAAAAAAAGTTTTGAGTGAACTTCAACTTTTTTCGGTTGAGGAGTTGTATGGGGACTAGTGGAGAAAATTATTAAGGTTAGTACCCCTCATCACGAAAACAATTTCCCAAAAAATTTCAGATTCTGGCTGGCATCAGATAAGAAACTTGTGGGGAGGGATATTGGTGTTGCCAAAAACTAAATCATGTCACCTGAATCTGGGTTCTTATGGCTTGTATATGGGGTGAAAGGTAAACATATATATAGGTATCAATAGATAAATACCTATATGGTAAACGTTGGCGCGAACGCCAACGCCAATACTGCCATGGCGCTGGCGCCTACAAATGGCGCCAGCGCCATGGCTTCATTCCTTTACTATAGGCCAAATTTTAGAGGGGGGGGGGCGCCGCCCCCCCCCCGTTCGCTGGGCTCCGTATACAATCCGCTTCCCCGCTCAAAAATCCAAATCCTGCATACGTCCCTGATATCATTATGATGTCATAAAATTCCCCCCAAGTAAATTTTGCAATGCAGGCATTTTAGAGGTATGGTTCTTTACATAACTTTAAACATCAAACCATTCCCTTTAAAGTATTGTTAAAAATTTAACCAAATTTATTAAAGTATTTAATCAGCTCGTAAAGTGTCTAATAAAAAAGTTCCAAAAAGTGAATTTTTTTGTCATCCTTCTATTGGGAGGTGGTTTTTTTTTTGAGAATAAGATAATTTTTTAGAAATTTTTTGCAGAAATCTCACATTATTGTTTAGTGTATAGTAGGGGAGGGGTGTTGGTAACACATCCCCAAAATTTTAGATTTATACCCCTCCCACAGCTCAGAAATCAGTGGGTGTCAGACCTGTACGGGACACCTAAACAGCCAATAAAAGTTTTGCACTTAGCGCGACCCACCCTGTAAGGGGTCGCTGCGACCCCCTAAATTCATGCCAAGTAGAGAAGGTTGTGCAAATATATCCCCCAAGTTTCAGCTTCTGGCGCGACCTAGAACTGGAGATAGGATGTCACAAATAAAATCAAAAATAGGGTGCCGGACATGACTGGGAAGGTGTTTATTTCATTCATGTGTATTTTTTTATTTTTGAAAACTCCTTGAAATCTAAAGTTGCAGATACAGCTAATGGATAAAATTTCAAATTTATACTCACTACCCACAAGTTTTAAATGTATGCTATTTGGGTTTATTTGCTTAAAACAGGTGAGGGTAAATTGCCATGGCTGAATTAGCAAAATTATTAGTTGGCACATATGATTGACACAATACTTTTAATTGACACCAGATGCTTAGTGTGTGTGTTTACGGAGTAATGCGTAGCGCTGTTAATGCTCATGATACATTTTCTTTGTTAGAAACGAAAAAAATGCAACAACTTATGTAGTCTTATATGGTCTTTTGCATGGATCAAATGTGAAGCTCAGGAAATAGCATCCTGCATCATTTTCACTTGTATCACGTTTTCGTAATAGACACAAATGCTTTGAGTAATGTTTGTACTAGAAAAAAATGCAAATGGTGGTCTGAGTCAAAAGGTAAAATTTGATTTGAACGAATGTAAAAAATAAATACTCAGTTGACCCACAAACAAAAGTTTTTTTGCGAAACTAGTGTGTAGAGCACCTTTTTCCATCCAACACTTCATTACAATAACAATATGGGCAGCAATTGCCAGCAGTTTCACACACATTCCATAAAACACTTTTGTGAAGGCTTTATGTTTTCCGAAACAAATCCTTTTCAATGGATGTTTGTTTGGTTCACACAGCGGTTCACAAAGCCTTTTTGTTTGATGAATGAAACCCCATTCAATGGGTGCTCCAATGGGTTTGTTGATAATTCCCATGGGGGTTAGTTTTGATGACATTTTTAACCGTGGTGATATTGAAGGGTTATTTTTCAAAAGATTTTTTTGCTAAAAACACCAACAATTATCTGGCAGACTAACGTTGAAATGTTTTTTTGGGAAAAAATTCCAAAAAATTCTGGGAAATGAATGTTAAGTTATGTGGACTTATTCAGGTGTACATGATCTAAGGCACTACAGTTATTGAAGGAACTACTGTACAATGTTTACCCATTACTATCAAGTATCAGATACACAAACACATACAGATCTACACCTAATCATTCAACATTCATTCATACAATTCCCAATCACAGTGCAATAACTAAATAATCCTATCACACTCTAAATGTATAAATTGATATTGATTGTCACCCTTTTGCACTTTGGTTGGTGCAAACTGTACCCCCGCCCACTTACTGAAACAGAAGCACTGAAATGGTTGACCACATTTCCGCTGCAGACAAGTGACGACCCGCACAGGGAAACACGTTTGTTTTATGTGTCCAATGTCTACACACGATTTACTTTAAGGGCAAACTTTTGGAAATTGACGCACAGCACCATTTTTTGAATGGCGCTTGATGTTATTTTTTGCTGGTGCCCTTTGGCGTCTGGTGCCATTTCTTCGGAAGGAGCCTTGGCATCGTTTTTCTGGATTTTCCATCTTCCTTATAAAAGTAAGTAACTCATTTCGGTAAAATTAAATTTCATTCAATGCTGATAAGTAGTTTCTAAAATTTCAGTATACCTAAGAATGAGTGCAAAGATGCCCCCCTACAATGCTACCGCCAAAATACCCTATGGCGGGGATGCGGATTTTTTGCGGGGCACCCCCTCTCAAACTTTCACACAAGGTGTCTCCATAACGTTCAGGCAGCTGGTAGTACTTGTAGTGCAGTTGGCACGATGCCACTGCAATCGCGCAATGGAAGTGTGTCATTATTTCCACAAAAAAAAGAAAATGAAGAGTAAAAATTCAGATAAAACAATTTTATCCATTTTCCACATGAAGGGGGTGGGTTTGACGCACCCCCCTGGCTACGCCACTGCATACAGCCTTTATGATTACCTATTAGTAAGCACACAAGCCTTGATCAAAATCTTTATGTGCAACACGACACGACACAGATGTGCCACATGGTTGGAGTCAACACGATTATAATCGCGTGGTGTACAGGCTCAAAAATGGAGCCAAGTTCTACATAGAAGCGGTGCAGCGTCTGCCACAATGTGAGTTACTACTTGGAATGTCCACCTGTAACTTACAAAGTCCAAGCACCACTTGTGCCATGTGAATAGCAATGTCGAAGTCACTTGGTTCCATCGGGGGTATTCTAGATTTTGACCCTCTGAGGGGTTGGATAGATAGCAAATCGCTCCTCCGGAAGGTTAGATACTGAATTTTTTTTTTTTTTTTGGGGGGGGGTTAGCAGGGGTTCAATATATAGGCTTTTTCAAGGTGTATAAGGAAGAAAAGATCGCTAGAAGTAGCTGAACTACGGTTGAAAATGGGTAAAAATGGGTAAATGGGTTTTATATAATATAATAGTACTAAAACACTTACCGTATTTCCTCGAAATACCCCCCCCCCCTTGAAATACCCCCCCTCGTTTGACCCCCCCCCCTCTCGAGACCACTATGAAACAATCACCCCCCCCTCGAAATACCCCCCCCCAAATTGAGTGTAAAGGGAACGTACATGACAATAACTGTAGTTTGTGTTCAGTGTACTGCAAAACACACGTAAAAACACTGTCGGTGTCACGTTAGAACAGTGTACATACCATCTACATACTAATATTAGTCTACAGAACCTTATAAATGGCGGTTTTTGTTGCATTTTTCGACGTCTGCGTACGTTTCAGACGACAATTTCGTACTTGGTTTTCAAAAATTTTCTTGTGAAACAATAACCCCCCCCTCGAAATACCCCCCCCTCGTTTAACCCCCCCCTCTCGGGACCACTATGAAACAATCACCCCCCGGGGGGTATTTCGAGGAAATACGGTAGTAACACAATAGTACTAAAAATAGCTGAAAATAGGCAGTTCTAGGCTGAATATAAGCTGAAAATGGGAAAATCCATAAAAAGTTATGAAAAATAGCGATTTTGAGCGAAAATTGAGGTAGTTTCTCAAAAATTGCTGCAGATAGGTAGATGGAGAGCTGGCTGACTGGAGAGGGTTAGGGGATAGTAGCATAAAATTTTGTCTCCAGATAGATAGATCGCTTGGTGGTTTGCGAGTTGTCACTTTCTTATCAAATGATAAACTTTCTTTTTACCTATAAAGTTTCCTGTCACCTAAAATAGGTGCAGTTGCAGCACCAGCATAAGTCAATATACCTAGTCTACTGAGTGCACAGCTTACAATGAAATCTACCATATCCAATCTGAATAAGCAAACAGACGCTAAACATTTTCTTGTCAGATCACATTGCTCTCAGTCAGGTCAGGCCTATTACGCATGTAGACCCATTACAGACACATAATGTTTACCTGCAGGGGAAAGAAAGAGGGGCAGGTAACCCAACCCCAAACTGCCCGGCTTTCTATCTATACCATAGGCAAACAAATGGTGGCTTTCCCCTGAACAGCCCCCCCCCCCGGAAATTGTCTGGAGTGCTTTGAGCAATTTTACCCTAATTTTCACCCAAAGTCATTAATTGTCATACCTTTTATAGATTTTCACCTTCAAAATCAGTAGGTCATGTGTTTTATTGTGTATTTTCAGCATGCTGGGTGTAGTTAAATGTGTGCCGGTTTTACATGCGTGATGGGTTTACACAGGGCCCTCCAAGTCTGGGTGAATTTGGTGCAAAAATTTTCACATGACTTCATTGATCAAAATTTGGTAGCATTCATTGTATAGCGTAGCGTCCCATCCGCCCAGAATATACTTTGCTACATTTTAACCCCCCCCCCCTGCAACAGGCAAGGCATTTCTGGAAGAAAGAAAAAAAGGGGTACCAAATGAAGACCTCTTGTGGTGCAAGTGCGAAGAGCCAAAATCAATCTGTTTCATAGACTTGAAACGCAACTTCTATAAACAGTGTTATGAGCGTTAGTAACACTTTACCTTGTAGAGATGGCTGAAAAGCGCTTTTTAAATATTAGGTTGTAAACTAATAAAGTGTCTTTTTTTACCATCTCATATAAATATACATTTTTGCTTTCCATTCTCTTGTACGTCCGCCGATTTTGATGCCATTCGAGTATGTTGGGGTTTCGGGTCTGGGCTATGAAAAAATGTTTTTGTATGCTCGAATAATCCCCCAGTCCCGAGATAAGAGGGGTCTATAAAAAGGTGGTCATTTTACATGGCCAATATGCACATTGACTTTGAAGCTTAATAACTAAGCCATTACTGGGCCGATTCGGATCATTCAAAACTTAAAATAATCAGGACAACCTGCAGATTCAATTTTTGTGGTCAAATTAGTGATGTCTTAATTCTGTATGCCGATTCGACCCGGTTTTTTTGAACATGAAAAATAATCGTAATTATAATTTTTTAAGACGTGTTTTTTGAAGGTACTATCATATACTATAGACAAAAAAAATAAATCTGGCCCAAAAATTATTTCAATATCTTTTTTCAGTCCAAAGTTATATCACTTTAAACATTCGCCTCCCAACAATAAATAGAAAAATCTGCATGATGAGCAATGCATGTAACTTCAGAAATCCATATCTCGGCCATTTCTCGGCCGATTTCCACCAATGAACACTCAAAATGATCAGAAAAACCTGAAAAATTCATTTTTATGCTCAGGTTATCTGTATTCATCGTTATTGATAAGTTATTTACATGTATGTGAGGCGAAAGTATAAAGTTCTATTACTTTTGATTGGAAAGAGATATTGAAATAATTGTTTTGGTATATGAATCCCTATTGTCTAAAGTATATGATAGGATGTTCAGAACAAAATATTTTTGGTGTTTAAAACTGGGTCAAATCGGCCTACGGAATTTAGACATCACTAATCCGACAACAAAAATGGAATCTACAGGTTGTGCCGATCAATTTAAGTGTTGAACGATCCAAATTGGCCCAGAAATAGCTGAGTTATAAAGCTTCAAATTCAATGTGCACATTGGCCACGTAAAATGACCACCTTTTTATAGACCCCCCTTATCTCGGGACTGGGGGATTATTCGAGCGAACAAAAACATTTCTTTAAAGCCCAGACCCCAAACCCCAACATACTCAAATGGCATCAAAATCGGTCGACGTACCTAGGGTTGGAAAAAAAACGTTTTTTTTTTAACTCGATGTTTTTTTAAAAAAAACGTTTTTTTTAAAAGCTCCCAGATATGACCTTGTGTCAACATATATAGGTATATCAGACAGTGGCAATACTCTGTGATGTTATATATGACCATATAATGGCTGTGGAGCCATGGGATAGCATTATAAGTGGTGATTTGTGTCAAAAATATCCATTTTTCGTCGACATATCGTTCGTATATCGCCTTATAGTCAAATGTTTGTGACTTCAGGTAAAGTTTGGCACGGAATAGTGATCAAACAAGGTTATAAAAGGAGGTTGTTACTTTGGGAGTGAAGTTACACACTGTTGAGGTACATGGAAGCACATTACCTCAATAGTATATAGTACAGCAACATATGACGGCTTATTAACCCATGGTAGCACATAGAAATGGATACTTTGATACTAAAAATGCCACAAAACCAATGAAAACAACCACCAATGTCAATTTGTGTGTGAAATTGCGCGCTTGCGCGCAAAAATTTTGCAAAATACCTAGTGCTTAGTACTAAAAATTTCGGTCGATGTTTTTTTTTTTTTAAAAACGTTTAAAAAAACATCGGCCAACCCTACGTACAACATAATGTGGGATGCACAAATATATATTTGTGTGAAATCGAAAAAAGACACATTATTAGTTTACAACCTAAAACAAGCAAAAGTCGAAATCTGTTTTCTATTAAAAATTGAGGTGTCCAAGAATAAGTAAAAAAACCAACAAAAAAATAAAATCTAGTTAAACGCGGCAATGGCATCTAGAATTGGTTCAGCAAATTTTCCACAATTTTTCAAATTTCTTCAACGTCACTTGCTTGTGTGGTTGTGAAATCACTGTGGACCAAAAAGTTTTGACGTGGAATTTTGTGGTATAGTGACATGATTAAATACATAAACTTTCCAGGCTTCAATAAATTTTGCCGCTTTTGGAGCTTTAACTTTTACAAGTGGGCACCTGAATTCTCATTACACCTGGTTTAATCAAATTTGTATAGAACACCGTCCGGCACACAACAGCGAGCACATATTTACCAATTGGCCCCATGCCAAAAGTGAATAAATCCTAAAAATCCATATCGTATTTTACACATTAAAAACTTCGCAGCTCCATCGGAGTGCGTCAATGCGCTGAAGAAAGACAAAAAAAATTGGCAAACAAAGGCGGCCAAACATTATGCCAAAATTATGAAGAAACATGGGGATATACTCACGGGGAAGATAAGATACAACAACAAGACAAAAAAGCTTTTTGAGTATGAGAAAAGGGCCGAAAAGTATCGTGCCTTAAAGAAGTTGAAACACCTGTGAAGAAATTGTAATATTTTCACTTCTAGAAATTATTTAACAGAATGAATTTGTTGGCAAATGGGTGCGAAACTCAATTTTGTGTAATACAAAACTTATGTAAATAGGTATAACATGTCTTGTGGCTAGTGTTCCAAAAATGGGTGATTTTTTGAAGAGATCATTCAATATAATATCAGTAAATAGCTCAAAAATAATAGATAATTTCTCAGATAAAATGCAGACCAAAAACAGCAGCCACGTTGTTGTCTAGGAACATATTTTTGTAGCCACACCGGGGTGATAAAATTGCTATTGCCAAGGTTAAGTATATTATCTTATCTTATTGTCTAGTTAGAATGGATATGCATATCCAAGTGTGATCATGTGAAAAGGCTGCATCCCCCCATTCCCGGGTGAGACATAAAACAAGTTTGCGAAAATGCAACTTCTGGTACACCTTTTGAAGGTGAATGTAAAAAAATTTGTGCGCAAGCACGCATTGTTCCATCCTGCAGTTGTATTGTCAGTAATTCGGCCATTGTACTGCCACTTCACTATAAAATACAGTAATTGGCGTGTTTGTCCCCATAAATGCACGTATATTTATGTACATATAAGCGATTTCTGGCACCAGCGCCAATGCCATTGGCGCCAAGGTGCCACCACCATGACGCTATTCCGCTGCCATGAAGGTATAAAAATTTCCCCCATTCGCCAGGCTCTGTAAACAAGCAGCCCACCCCCACTCAATAATCCTGGATACATCCCTGGCTAGAGGGCTTTAGCGCCAAGTGCCAAAAGTGCCAGTGCACCATAAAAAAGTATCGCAAAAAGCCAAAAGCGCCAAAGGCGGCTTTAGACCACAGTGCAAAGCGCTGGCAGCCTGGCACAGTGGTGTTTTCTCATCATTATTCATGTGTAAATACAATAAATAAGATTACCGTAAAAGATAATAAATAAGAGACCTCTAAAAATGGTTATTAATATGTTCGCTATCTGAATTTTCTGATATGCTTCAAATATAAATCTCCCAGATATTTTTCAATGCTTACTGCACTTTCTGTGTAAACGTAATAATGTTCTAATGAAATTAGGCATTTATGTCAAGTGTTCTGTTGGAAACAATTTTCTGACCTTTGAACCATCGACCTCTAGAAGTAGATTTCTCAATTACATAAAATTGATACAGTATTCATAATTTCAATGGAAATATCAGTTGAAATCACAAAGGGAGGGAGGCAGTTTCATAAGCCACGACAACAATTGACAACATTTAGTAACAGGAAAAATTTCCCATACTCTTTCACATGGCGCTTTCATAAATATCAATGCTATTTATGTACAAATAAATACAAGAGATCAGGTTTTTAACTGAATCATTTGCCAGCAACGTGCTTCAGTGATAAAATCATGCCTAAACATATCATAAATAAAATGCACAAATTGATTTTGATTGTTGCCATTTTGATGGCTATCTCAACAGGGTTCAGAGTTCACCAAGGGAAACAAAATAAACAATGGTACAAATTGCGGAAATCAGGAATGTGCGATGTTATAATCAGGAAAATAAAAAGTATAGACAAAAACATTGACTGGTTGACAAAGACGGTGGTCAGGTAACTATTTTTGTCATCGAATTGAAGCTATCTTTTTTTCTACTAATGAATTTCATGATTGGATCAACAGATGATTGATACTAGTGCCAGTTCCGCAAATTGAGAATTGAGAAGTAAAATAGGAAAAGCGACGTGAAATTGAAAGTAAATTGGCAAAATAAAAAGTAATTTCTCTTCGCTTTTGCCATTTTACTTCTCAATTCACCTCTCTTTTGCCATTTCACTTCTCAATTCATTTAATTTTTGCCATTTCACTTTGCATTTGCTATTTCACTTCTCACTTCTCCACTTGCAGAACAGGCCCCTGATCAACCACATGCTTTAAACAGGTTTTTGACATAATTTGATGAATCAGGTTACATCAAAAATTCTGAAAGTAGGGTTGAAATGGGATCCGATCACGAAACTGGTTGGGGCCGGCCGGCGTCTCCAAGGAGGGAAGGGGGCTGGAGGGGCAGCCCCCTTCCCAAATCCGCCAGCAATCTATCTATCCAGGAGGCCTCTCAGCTATCCATATCCGGAGGCTTTTGGCTACTATTTGCTCCAATTGGCTGTGGCTAAATTTTGCTCCAATTTACGCTCAAAATCACTAATTTTCGCACTTTTTTTACTTTTTAACCTTTAAAGGCACGGTTTTCGGCTATATACATGGTTATATACATATGTTCAACCATTATAACCCTATTTCTGGCTTTTTCTACTATTTGCGATCTTCCCCCATCTGCCTTTTTTACCTTGAAAAAGCCTATATACATATTTTGCCCCCGCAAGCCCCCCCCCCAGAATATTTTTTGACCTATCTATCCCTCGGGAGGAGTGTTTTGCTATCTATCCAGCCCCTGCAAGGGCCAAAATCTTAGAGACCCATGGGTTGGGGGTTTTGGTGATTTTTTGCAAGGGAGAGGGGGTTCACAGGTGTTCAATATGTTGGCTGTTCAAGGTCCTGGATTCAAGTTGTTCAAGGTCCACCCAACCCCATCCCCCTTTATAGACCCCTGGGCACGAAAGATATGCTGGTTGTACACAAATCCTTTTTCTTAAAAAAATATTTATCGTCTGACAAAAGTGCGTTCAAAAGCATCGCGTTGGAGAGCTGGCAAGTAATAAATAAAAATCTATACGGTGAAAAGCGGGTTCATAACGTGCCGCCCTCGGATTTTATCCCGATTTTAGGCAGGTTCCTGATGGGTATCTGCACGTTGGGCATCTGTACAGTAGGGAACCCAATGAGGATTGTACACAAGAGATTCCTTACAGTGAAAGTAATTAATACTGTAAAAAAGCTTGCCCCATTGGCTATCTACCTAGCCACTGAACACACACAATACTCATTGATTGATTGATCTAATCTAGGTATAGGGGATTAGAAAGTTCATGCAGCTGTTTAAGAGAAATCAATACTTGCCAATAATCCATAAGTATTCAGATGTCATAACTAACAATAAATGTGCATTTGAGTGAAATAAAAATAAATCAGACATTCGTGTGGGTGCATCATTAACATAAATATTGTTCAAAAAGGTAAGACTGCATAATACAATATTTGTGTGAAAATTTAAGACATGTAAATATTTATGTAAAAAACTATTTGTGTAAAGTAAATACCTTATCATGTAAATTAAAAATTCTAAAAAAATTGTGAGAAATAGGTCACATTAATGCTATTTATTTTTGCTGCAAAAGTTGGGGTTGTTGCTGCGCTCATGCCAGCTGCCATATGAGCAGCTAATTCTGGGCTGCCAAATCTATATTTTGGGGCACTCTAAAACCCTGTAAAATACTCTGTAAAGTGTCAAATGTTATGCAAAACATCAAGTTATGTAAAATTCCCTGTAAAATGGCAAATGAAAGTAATTGGCAAATCTTAATTTAATATCAATATTTACATTTATGGTGCACACATGCAAATTTCTGATTTGTTTTTTATTTGACTTTAATATGCACTTACTGTTAGTTCTGACATCTGTATACTTATAGAAATGATTGACAAGTATCTATTGCACTTAACAGCTGCATTAACTTTCTAATCCCCTATACTTTTATTGAACTGCGTGCAGCTCCTGTTTTCGGATGTTTACCCGTTGGGGTAGGATACCCACCAGTACATTGAAGATTCCCATAGCTACATTGTAAGTTTTGGGTATCCAGCATAGTGGATACCCATAGATACATAGATCAGGATACCCATTGCGGAGATACCCAACCCAACAGTATCCTCCTGGATTTCACGACTTTTTCCCAGGATGCAAACAGGGTTGAATAGGATTCTTGTATGAAAAATTGTAGAGTTTCTTGCCTATAATTCAGATGGGATATGGTAGATTTGAATGTAAAGTGTGCAATCAGAAGACTATATAATAAACAATCAATCAAAAACAGGTTCAGCACAAGGAAACGATGGAGGTCTAGATATCAGAGAAAAGGGAGTGACGATTTGGAGAATAACTTGAAAATATTGGAAGATGCAAAATAGTAAGGGCTGAAATAGGGATAAAAGAAAACATTTTGTTTAACAACCCTGAATTTTGATGTAAAACGTGTTTTTGAACTTACAAAATATTGTTTTAGGAGACAACAGGTTCAGCTAGATGACAAAGTCTCAGTACTTTGTGATTAGCATTGATTTTTTTTGGGAAGTTTTAATATTTTGGAAAAATATAAAAATATCGAATAACCTTATATTTATTTTCATTTTCTCTTTATTTTTTCAGAGATATTTGATTATATTCTTTGAAGTTTTCTGAGATAACCTATTTTTTTTCTTCAAAAATCACCTATTTTTCAATCCCATTTGGGATGTCTCCATTAGGTAGCCATGGAAATTCTCAAAACAAGATAAATCCAAAAAAGTTCCCAAAATTAATCCACAACTTGTAACACAACATTTAATTTTTTTGGCTCTTTTTTCCTTTTTAAGCGATTTTCCCCTTTCTGTAGTTTGAAAAAAGCAAAAATTCCTGGCTGGAATTTATGAACAGCAAGTTTCTATGGATGCTTGTAAAATAACAAACATTTTTTAACAATGACATTGAAAAAAACTTCGGCCACCCATGCCACGAACACCCATTCTGCAAGTGCCGATAAAAAAGGCCAAAACGTCTATCTCATTAAAAATTCAGCTTAATTACGTCGGTGAACGTTGCCGAGTGCCACACAAACAGACACTTCCCCGAATCCAAGCGATTACTCACTGAGGATGAACAACTGAAATGGCTCGTTACTGTGCCGCTGGATACTTATGTTCTTGTGATACACCCATGTTCATTTGAGTTCGGACACGTGCACATTTTTTATAAAAAGCTTTATTCTGCCAGAACTATACCACTTTGAAAATTTTGGCTGGTACCCAAACAAAGCCATAACATTTGTCTACAAAACCCATGGGACACCCCCCAGTATAATGCCATGTGGGCCGCGTAAGTGGCCCACACATTTTTATATACAAAATTTCATTGCTTACTTGGGTTCGGACGCGTTGTTTATACAGCTAATATTCTGTCTTTCAAGGCCGGATTTTGGCTTTGAAGACAGAAATAAACTCTGGCTAGTTGCCATAGCCCAATTCCTTTAAAAATCAGATTAAGATAGACTTTTTTTGCTTCATGGTTCTTGATACTGATTGGGTGAGTTGACAATCATTTTCCCCAGTTCCCTACAAATGTGCATCACTCAAGCACAGTTGACATGCGATTTTGGGCATTCAGCAGTGTGTAGGGCACTGGAAACAACCAGGCCAGCTAGAGAAGGTTGTGGGGAATATTTTATACACACCCCCATTCGAGGAAACGTCCCAAACTCAAGACGCTTAAGTGCAAAAAAAATATTGTGTGTATCTTACCTTTTTACTACTAAATTTTCCATTTTTCGAATTTTGTATTTTTGCTCTTGAGCGACTCGAGTTTGGGAGGTTTCCTCGAATGGGGGTGTGTATAAAAGATTCCCCACAACCTTCTCTAGCTGGCCTGGTTGTTTCCAGTGCCCTACACACTGCTGAATGCCCAAAATCGCATGTCAACTGTGCTTGAGTGATGCACACTTGTGGGGAACTGGGGAAAATGATTGTCTACTCACCCAGTCAGTATCAAAAGGCATGAAGTGATAAAAGTCTATCCTAATCTGATTTTTAAAGGCATTGGACTCTGGCAACTAGCCAGAGTTTATTTCTGGCTTCAAAGCCAAAATTCAGTCTTGAAAGACAGAATATTAGCTTTATAACCAACACGTCCGAACCCAAGTAAGCAATGAAATTTTGTCTAAAAAAATGTATGGGCCGCTTTCGCGGCCCACATGGCGTTATACTGGGGGGTGTCCCATGGGTTTTGTAGACAAATGTTAGGGCTTTTTTGGGGTACCAGCAAAAATTTCAAAGTGCTATAGTTCCGGCAGAATAAAGCTTTTTATAAAAAATGTGCACGTGTCCAAACCCAAATGGACATGGGTGTATATCGTATCGAGTATCGAATTTTGATAAAAGCCATTCTGAAACGATATTGACAAGTTTAAAACACTTTAAAATATATACAAACATGACCGAATAATTCTTTTTGGTTTTTTATTCAGATGTGTATGGTAGATTTCATTGTAAAGTCTACAGTCAGTGGACCGCGCAAAGACATGGAAGGCTACATAGGCTGCAATTTTGAGGAAAATATTTACAGCTGAGAATATAGAACCATTTAGACATCGAAGTCATGCCGTCTGAACGCTGACGGAGTATGGCACCTACTCGAAAAAGGATTACTGTTGGTTCTAAAACTTTCAGCCAAAGAGGGGGGGGAGGGGCACACATTTGATTTCACATTCATGCAGACATCCCACATACCTGGACGCAACGTAGAAATGAAAACGTACTGCGCGCGCTAGAGAACGGAGACAAATTCTACAAGGAATCGCTGGAAAAACTGTCGCAATGTGAGCCATTTACCGTATATCCTCGAAATCCATCGCACTTGAATGTACACCACACTTCCAAGGGGGAGGGGGGTATTTCGAGGGGGTTTTCCAAAGCTCACTTAGACTCTTTCAGACCTGGGGTATTTCCAAAGGAAATTTCCCTGGGGATATTTGGGGGTGAGGTAATTTAACAGGGGGTTTATTCGAGGATATATGGCATGCAGAATACAAAAACTCAAATGTCCCATAAAATGACATATGTACATTTCATTCGATAACATTTCCATCAAATTTCCCAATAAATTTCCAAATTTCCAAAAAATAGACATGACTTGAAACCAGACTTTTTTAAATTTACTGAAAGAATCTCATAGGCCGCAAATATAACTGCAAACAACTAGGGTTCAAACGGGATCCCGATCCCGATCCCGGATCCCGTGAAATTCCGGGATTTAGCAGTCCCGATCCCGATCCCGATCCCGAAACTTTTCAAATCCCGATCCCGATCCCGAGAAACTCCAAAGTCCGGGATCCCGATCCCGGAAAAATTAGTGGAAATTATCAAAAGTGAAAAAACGACGTTTTTGCATGCTAAAATGTGAACGCAAACCCCCAGCGTTCATTTTATGCCACGTTTCTGGCATCCAACAGTGTTTTTAGACCTTTATGAACAACTGTGGATGCCAAAACATCGGCTAAAAGCTCTATCCCAAGACCCCAATCCCGATCCCGAAAAAATGCCAATCCCGATCCCGATCCCGTGACCCCAATCCCGGCCAATCCCGATCCCGATCCCGATCCCGAAATCTCAAAAAACCAATCCCGATCCCGATCCCGATCCCGAAAGGTCAATCCCGTTTGAACCCTACAAACAACCCCCTTTGCGAATCTTTGAATAAGTGCAAATCCATTGTCATAGGCAAAGCGTTTTTGGAAGAAATCAAAAATGAAGGACTGGAGCCAGTTTATGACCTGTTGGAGTGTTGGTGCGATGAGCCAAACTCGTTCTGCTTTAAGGAAACTGACAAAAACCGTTACTGGTACCGCAAGTGTGAGAAACGTAAGCTTTTACAATTTTCCGCACAACAACCCCTCCAGGGTAGGCTAGATTTTGACCCTCCAGGGGGTTGGGTGGGTGGGGGGGGGGGTTAAATATACAGACATTTTCGAGGTATAGTAGGAAGAAAAGGGAGAAAAATCGCAAAAAATGTGAAAAATGGCTCAAAATATAAGCACATAAAAGTACAAGAAATAGCTGAAAAAAGGCAATAAGACTAACGATTTTTGACATAAAAATGTTTAAAACGGTATGAAAAGTAGCGATTTTGAGTGAAAGTTACGGTAAAATTCATTTAAAAAATCGCTCCATATAGATAGATAGCTGGGGGATTTGGGGGGGGGGGGGGTGGTTCAGGGGGTAGTAGCTAGGGTGTCAAAAACTTATTGGCGGAAAACGGAAACCGAAACGGAAAAAAATTTGCACTTGCCGGAAAACGGAAAACGGAAAAATGAAAGGCCGGAAAACGGAAATGGAAAAATTTGCTGAAGTAATGCCGGAATTGGTAAAAATTGGCTGAAATTTTGCCGGAAAAATTGCAGAAATTTATACAGAAATCAAACTTTTTTCAGAAATCTTGCTTGAAATAGAAACAATTAACATGATTGAGAACCTGCATGCATGTTTACCACTTTGGCTGAAACAGTAAAAAGAAAATCGAGCCAGAAAATGAAAAAAAAAGTTGGAAAAACAGACAATTGAGCTGGAACACGGAAAAAAGGTGGAAAAACTGAAATTTTTGCCGGAAAACGGAAAATGAGCCGGAAAAACGGAAACGGAAAAAAATTTGCCTGCGGAAAGCGGAAACGGAAAACGGAAAGTTGACACCCTTGTAGTAGCCAACAAAATTTGCCTCCGGGATAGATAGATAGCTGGGCGTTATTTTTTTTTTTTTGGGGGGGGGGGGTATCCTCCCCCTTTCATACCCCTGACCCCCTCCAATAAAAAACAGTAAACCCTAGAAAGGTAGCTTGGTTGTTTAAACTGCATCCGCGCAGCACCAAAAACCTGCATCAGTGCGCTTGAGAAGGATTGGCCAAATTGGGAGTCTAAGGCAACTGAGTACTACGACAAAATTATGAAGACACACAAAGAGATGCTGGCAGGTGCGAAATTAACTTAGACCGATCAGTGTTTTTTTTGGGCAGCCATTTTCATTTGGATTTTAACCTTTCCCAATTCAATGTGTTTCACAATGGCGATAGCGCAGGGGCGTCCTGCACAGAGAAGAATGTAAAATGTCAGACACAATTTGTCAAAAGTCATGTAAACACCTTCCCAGTCACGTCCGGCAGCCATTTTTTGATTTTACTTCTTATATCCTATCCCCAGTTGTAGGGCGCCCCCGAGGCTGAAACTTGGGGGAGATATTGTCGAAACCCCCCTCTACTTCGCATGAATTGGGGGGGTCGCGACAATATCTCCCCCAAGTTTCAGCCTCGGTGGCGCCGTAGAACTGGGGATAGGATATAAGAAGTAAAATCAAAAAATGGCTGCCGGACGTGACCGGGAAGGTGTTTACAATGACAAGTAAATAAAATTGAAAGAAAGAACACAACAAGATTTTATGGCCTTGTGTCAAATTATATAGGTATATCAGACAAGTGGCAATACTCTGTGATGTTATATATGACCATATAATGGCTGTGGAGCCATGGGATAGCATTATAAGTGGTGATTTGTGTCAAAATGTCCATTTTCTGTCGACATCTTCATAAACACCTGTTTACCTCGGTCCGCACCTTTGCGATTTTTTTATAAAAAGTTTTGTTGCTCCCCCCCACCTAACTTTACAGCGAATTTCACACTATACAAAAAGTAGCCCAAAGAGTCACCTAAATGCCCATTGGGGCACCCCCCATTGTAACGCCATGTGGGCTGTGTAAACAGCCCACACATTTTTTTATACCAAAATGCAGTGATCACCTTGCTCCATACGTGTTTCATCAAATGATTATATTCTGTCAGTCAAGGCCGGAAAACTGCTTGAATGAAAGAAAGGAGTCCTAGCTTAGTGCCACATGCCATTTCAACGGCTAATTTACAGATAGAAATGAGATTAGGATGAGATTAGGACATTTTCAATTTGTTCTGATTTGTACAGCAGATCACGATTAGCTGTGTTTGTGATCGCTTTATCTGCATTCCACACAAGAGAATTCAAGGAGCGAAATAACAAAAAAACTTTGTATATTTTGTCCAAGGAAACAAATTAGTAGTAAAGAAACTTGAGCAACTGTTTTTAAATTTTGCCCCTCGAATTCTCTTGTGTGTAATGCTGTATTTAAGCTGAGTCAGTTAAAAAATGCCTGAGGATTTCTCTTTCAGACAGAAACATACTCTGTGTGAACAGATGTAGCATGAGCAGATAAAGTGGTCACAAACACAGCTGATCGTGATCTGCTGTACAAATCAGAACAAATTGAAAATGTAATAATCTCATTTCTATCTGTAAATTAGCCGTTGAAATGGCATTTGGCACTAAGCTAGGACTCCTTTCTGTCTTTCAAGCAGTTTTCTGGCCTTGACTGACAGAATATAATCATTTAATGAAACGCGTATGGTGCATGGTGATTTTGGTATAAAAAAATGTGCGGGCCGTTTACACAGCCCACATGGCGTTACAATGGGGGGTGCCCCAATGGGCATTTAGGCGACTCTATGGGCTACTTTTTGTATAGGATGAAATTCGCTGTAAAGTTAGGTGGGGGCCGCGACAAAACTTTTTATAAAAAAATCACAAAGGTGCGGACCTAGGTAAACAGGAGTTTATATCGCCTTATAGTCAAATGTTCGCGACTTCTAGTGAAGTTTGGCATGGAATCGTTATCAAACAAGGTCATAAAAGGAGGTTGTTACTTTGGGAGTGATGTTACACACTGTGGAGGTACATGGAATGGAAGCACATTACCTGAATTCTATATACTACAGCAACATATGACGGCTTATTAACCCATGGTAGCACATATTTATAAATGGATGATTTGATACTAAAAATGCTACAAAACCAATGAAAACAACCACCAATGTCAATTTGTGCGTGAAATTGCGCGCTTGCGCGTAAAAATTTTTGCGAAATAATTAGTGCTTAGTACTAAAAATTTCGGCCAATTTAACAAAAAAACAAAAAAAAACTTTTCGGACGTCATGTTTTTAAAAAACAACGTTTTTTAAATAAAAAATGTTTTAAAAAAACATCGGCCAACCCTAGCTTAAGTACGAAAAAACTTTGCCAACCCTGCCAAAAACATCGCTGGGACCCTTGCGTTTTTTCTCAAAAAAACGGTCAGAAAAAACGGTCGAAAAAACCAACTCTACATTATACGTGACATTTTACATGATATTTTACAGGGTGCATGACTGCTGGCCCCAAACCACAGTAATATTTCGTAATACAGTGAATTTGGCAGCATAAAAAAACTTGTCAAGCTAAAATAATTTACGCATCAGGCAACAACATAAATACAACATGGATAAAAGAGAATATTCTAGCGACAACACACGTGGCACGCATGGTTCACGCTGGAAGCATGCCAACGATATATAATACATGCGATTTACATAGAAAACCGAAAAAAATGATTGCTGATAAATATAACATCATACGTTAATGTATTCACAACAATGAATTTTTTTTCTTAAAAAATCGCATGCCTTGATTATCATTGGCACGCTTCCAACGTGAAACATAAATAAGTGGGAGTGAAGAGTATTAATATAACCGAGGATATCAGAAATGGGCCAACGAAAAGAGAAGGGGCCGGTTCCATAAGTGCTAAAGTGGCGAGAAAAGATTGAGTAATATAAAGTTGTGAATAAATGGTAAATTAAGTGATACAAGAAAAATTGTGGTATTTAAGTCTTCTCAATGACGTTCACAGAGAGGAGGGGGGGGGCAATTTGGAGGCAGTTTGCAAACACTTCGTAAATGCATTTCCATTTTATCGTTTATAACATAACTTACCACTTAACACTTTCACGTCACTTGTCCACTTTCGGAATTCGCACCGGAAGACGGAGATGGAGCGGAAGGGTCAGAAAACATTTGCATCGCGTAAAAAGGGATGAAGGTGCCAATATTCACAGAATATTCAAGAGAAATTCACAAAGAAAAGATAGAGACAAGAGTGCATAAAGCAAGCCCAAATTCTGTGAATTCCAATAGCCATGGGATGATAACACTCTATTAGCCAGCTGCAGGGAGATAAGGCTGATCAGTTTATGCGAATAAAAAATATGTGAATGTGTAAAAATTTATATCAGTACAATAAATGCGTGATTACAAAACGTTTTCAATTTCATTTCAGTGCAGCATCACAGCGTTGGCGCTTGGCGCTTGTGCCAAAGCAAAAAATGTCATGTAGGGTTCAAACGGGATCCCGATCCCGATCCCGGATCCCGTGAAATTCTGGGATTTAGCAGTCCCGATCCCAATCCCGAAACTTTCCAAATCCCGATCCCGATCCCGAGAAACTCCAAAGTCCGGGATCCCGATCCCGGAAAAATTAGTGGAACTTATCAAAAGTGAAAAAACGACGTTTTTGCATGCAAAAATGTGAACGCAAACCCCCAGCGTTCATTTTATGCCACGTTTCTGGCATCCAACAGTGTTTTTAGACCTTTATGAACAACTGTGGATGCCATAAACATCCATTTATGGCCAAAATCTCTATCCCAAGACCCCAATCCCGATCCGGAAAAATGCCAATCCCGATCCCGATCCCGATCCCGTGACCCCAATCCCGGCCAATCCCGATCCCGATCCCGAAATCTCAAAAAACCAATACCTATCCCGATCCCGAAAAGTCAATCCCGTTTGAACCCTAGTGTCATGTTGCCTTGGCGACATTTGCACTTGGCCGTGGCGCTTTTGACACTTGGCGACACATCTATCCATGGATACTCTCTACTTCAACGCAACCCCCTATCTATGGCCTGCATTGGGCCCACACACGCTAGTTGACATTGACACCGAATGTCAACTGGTGCCGATCCCGATTCAAAGCTTGCTGACGAGTGGACGAACGACGTTCAAACGCAATCTTTGAATTAGGAGCGGAGCCAGTTGACATTTGGTGTCGATGTCAACTAGCGTGTGGGGGGCCATTGTTGTTAAACATATTTAAGTTTACTCGAAAAATATGTGTGCGGTACTCCAGTACCGAGCAAATACGTTTACGTTTCCCACGGAAAAAATACCTGAGTACTTGAATACTGAATATTTGAAAATACACGAGTACAGAAAACGTATTTTACAGAAAAATTCTATCAAAGTTTCACCGACTTTTTCATTATGCTGTGCTTGGAGTAGGGTTCAAACGGGATTAGTGATGGAAAGGCGCCAGAAAAAAGGGCGCCAGGCGCCAATGGCGCCATGGCGCCATTCGGAAACTGGGCGCCAAGCGCCAAGGGCGCCACAGAAAAAAGGGCGCCAGGCGCCAAGGGCGCCATGGCGCCATTCGGAAAGTGGGCGCCAGGCGCCAAGGGCGCCACAGAAAGAGGGCGCCAAGCGCCAAGGGCGCCATGGCGCCATTTGAAAAATAGGGCGCCAGGCGCCAAGGGCGCCAGGCTAAATATGTGCGTACGGTACCCCGAGTGTGCTAAAAATATCTTTATGGCACACTAACGCACACATTCACATCTTTACTCACATTCTCCAGGATCTAATATAAAAAAGACTAATGAGACACAAAAGTCAACCATAAAATCATACCCCCACATGGCATTCAATTCAAACACAATGAAAATTGTCATTTAACAAAAAATTCATTCAGTTCATATAACGCAAATTATGTTTTGTTGGTTTCTGCTCGCAAATGTTTTCTTGAAGTGGACAAAAACAGAAATTCGAAAATTTGAATCTATTGATTCATGGGTTTGCAAGTTTGACGGTTCATCTTTCGCAGTTTCTGAATGGGCAGACGCGTCTGATGAACCCGTTGGACGAAAAAATTCTATCCAATAGCGTCATTTCGTACATTTTTATGATGAATTTTGATTATCTACAGACGGTCACCTCGAAATCATGCTGGCGCCTTTTTGGCGCCCTTTTAGGGCAGGGCGCCAGGCGCCAAGGGCGCCACAGAAAAACGGCGCCAAGCGCCAAGGGCGCCATGGCGCCTTTTAGAAAGTGGGCGCCAGGCGCCATGGGCGCCACAGAAAAAGGGCGCCAAGCGCCAATGGCGCCATGGCGCGGCGCCCTTTGGCGCCCTCAAATGGCGCCAGCGCCATGGCGCCATTCCATCACTAAACGGGATCCCGATCCCGAGCTAGGGTTGGCCGATGTTTTTTTTAAACGTTTTTTATTAAAAAAACAACGTTTTTTTAAAAAAAAAAACATGACGTCCGAAATGTTTTTTTTTAAAAAAAAACATCGACCGAAATTTTTAGTACTAAGCACTAGGTATTTTGCAAAATTTTTGCGCGCAAGCGCGCAATTTCACACACAAATTGACATTCTTGGTTGTTTTAATTGGTTTTGTGGCATTTTTAGTATCAAAGTATCCATTTCTATGTGCTACCATGGGTTAATAAGCCGTCATATGTTGCTGTAGTATATAATATTGAGGTAATGTGCTTCCATGTACCTCCACAGTGTGTAACTTCACTCCCAAAGTAACAACCTCGTTTTATAACCTTGTTTGATCACTATTCCGTGCCAAACTTTACCTGAAGTCACGAACATTTGACTATAAGGCGATATACGAACGATATGTCGACGAAAAATGGATATTTTTGACACAAATCACCACTTATAATGCTATCCCATGGCTCCACAGACATTATATGGTCATATATAACATCACAGAGTATTGCCACTGTCTGATATACCTATATATGTTGACACAAGGTCATATCTGGGAGCTTTTAAAAAAAAACGTTTTTTATTTAAAAAAAACGTTTTTTTTTTTAAAAAAAACGTTTTTTTTTTTTAAAAAAACATCGAGTTAAAAAAAAACGTTTTTTTTCCAACCCTATCCCGAGCCCGAATCCCTAGAATTTTCCGATCCCGATCCTGATCCCGAAACTTTTTAAAACCCAATCCCGATCCCGGATTTTTTACTCAATCCCGATCCCGATCGAGGAAAATTTGTCTACTTTTTTAAATATCGTTTTTGCACTAAGAAATGTTACCGGGAACCTGCAATGTCCAATTTATGGCACTTTTCTGGCATTCATGCATGTTTTTAGACCCAATTATGGTAAATTAGAGAAAACCCTCCAATATGAGAACTTTTTCAAAGATCCCAATCCTGATCCCGAAAAAATGCCAATCCCGGTCCCGATCCCGATCCCAAGACACCAATCCCTATCCCGATCCCAAAAGCCCAATCACCGATCCCGATCCCGAAATCTCGAAAAGCCAATCACGAACCCGATCCCAATCTCGAAAATTCAGTCCCGTTTGAACCCTAGCTTGGAGTTGCGCTTCAGAAGAATCAATGGTGGACATCAAAAGTGACCGACATTTTCCCAAGAAATACTTATCAGGAGAAAAAAGCACATCTTCGATGTGTTTCAGAGCAAAAATTGAAAACAAATACCTACTTGTATGTTTTCCGTGAGAAGAATACTCGCGATTACGTTTTTCCCAGAAAGAAAAGTAATTTACTCATCTGTTACGCAGTGTAAAAGTAAAAATCATTACGTTTTCTGTACTCAGCGGTGAGGAAAATAAAATGACTTTACGTTTACGTTCACTTTGAAAAAAGTTCAGTTCTTTTACCTACTCTGATGTCACGCGCCTTTTTCCAACGCGCTACATTGTTTTTGCAAAACATTTTTCCCGCGCCCACCAAACGGCGCTGAATTTTGTCACTATTCCTCTGTCAAAAGTCATCATTGCAAAAAAAGTTGAAGTAGGATTAAATCATAAATATATGAGTTTTTCTGCGATGTCTAACGGCTGATTTCACATCATAAACAGACACTTTTAGACTAGACAAACCAACACACTTTCATATTTTGATACTGCATGTTAGAAACTAGAAAAACATGAAAAAATGGCTAATAATTTTCACTATTTTCATGGCAATCGAATTTTTGTCGTCACAGAAAAAGTTCAGTATTAGCCGCGGCAAGGATCAGAATGGGAGGCGAAATACTCAGAGAACATCAGAAATCGAAAGAATACAACACAATGAAGAATGTATTTTGATAGACCGGAATCTCGACAACCTACACATTAGCTTTGAACAATTGATGAAAGATGTAGCTAAAAGGTAGAGGCTTCTGCAATTATGTTACCTAAATATGTCAAAATTAGATGGGCACCAAAATTGGGATCCTTACCTTCTTATAATCATTTTAATTGATAAACGGTACAAATCCATTCAGAAATGACTGGGATATTCAGGATTGAATTCAGCTTTCTGAAACGGTCATAAAACTAAGTGCAGATTTATAGACTGCCTTGCCAACCCTTATCTCAGTACTAGTGGATTATTCAGGAAAAATATTACATTTGTTCAAATCCCCTACCAAAAACCACAACATACTAGAACTGCGGCAGAATTGGCCATAAAATGTTATCCCTCAAATCCCAAACATATAAAGTCTCAGCTATCATACACACATACATATTTACATTGTTGAACCTTATGACTACACTTGGTTCACAGAATTCATCCATACAAATAATAAATTGCAAATTTTACTGAAAGTTCTGACGAAACCCCCTCCTCCACTTGAATAACTCCCCCTCAAAAATTTCTGCTGAAAATGGAACTCCCTTGGGTTTTATTCGATGATATAAGGCAAATATTTATATCTTATGTAAATATAAATAAGGAATTCATGCCAATGGCAGCGCCAATCTCGCCGTGGCGCAGTGCCTACAAATGGTGCCAGCACCATGACTCCAGACCGTTACTACTGATCCGAAACTTTAGCCTCCCCCGCAGGGGTTCAGTAGGGGGGGGGGGGGGGTGGGGGGGGGGTTACCCACCCCCAAATCCGCCAGCTATCTATCTATCCCGGAGGCCCGCTCAGCTATTTATCTATCCCGGAGGCAAAATTTTGGGCTACTATCCCCTAAACCCGCCCCCAAATCGGTCAGCTATCTATCTATCTGGCGCGATTTTTCAGAAACTATACCCCAATTTTCGCTCAAAATCGCTTTTTTTCATACCTTTATATAGATTTTCACCCGCAAAATCACTAGTTCATGTATCTAACTGCCTATTCTCAGCCATTTTTAGTACTATATGTCCTTGTGTACCCATTTTTAGCCATTTTTCTCCTTTTCCTCCCTTCTATACCTATATATTGAACCCCCGCGAACCCCCCCCCCCCAAACCCCCCCCAGAAAATTTTTCAGCTATCTATCCCTCCGGAGGAGCGATTTGCTATCTATGTGAACCCCCGCGGTGGTCCAAATCTACAAAACCCCTGCTCCCCCGTTTGCTAGAGTGTATACAATCACCCCCCCGCGTCCAAAAATCGTGGGCAGATCATTGATAAGATTAGCGATGATTTTAACCAGTAATGATTTCTGCCAAGAAGGATTAACTTTTGTTGTTCGTTATGCATGTTGCCCCTCATGAAAGTGCTTTACTTGAAATTGAAATTGGCATGGTATAGTGTTTTTAAATTTCGAAGAGAATATGAACACATTTACGGTTATACGTAGGTAGATACTTTTAGAAATGATTCACTACGAATTTAACAATTTTTGCGTGTAGGTATATTTGTGAAATTTTACATACAACAATATTGAGGGTTTGTGTCAAAATTTTATGTAAAGCATGCAATAATAATTACGATTAGTGTAGTAATTGAAATCCAGCCAATGTGCTTCCACATTCTTCTAAAGTATGGTAGCAGTTTTAAACAAACGGTTTGTGTGCTCGTCAGGGGTCTCGAATAGGGGGGTTGGGGGGGGGGGGGGTTACCCCCCCCCCCGCCCAAACCGCCCAACTATCTATCTATCCCGGAGGCCGCTCAGCTATCTATCTATCCCGGAGGCAAAATTTTGGGCTACTACCCCCTACCCCAGCTATCTACCTATCTAGAGCAGTTTTTCAGAAACTATACCCAATTTTCACTTCAAAATCGCTTTTTTCATACCTATATATAGATTTTCACCTCTGAAATCACTAGTTTATGCGTATTTTCAGCTATTTTAAGTACTATATGCTCTTGTATACCCATTTTTAGCTATTTTTACACCTACTTTCAGCGATTTTTCTCCCTTTTCTTCCTTCTATGACCCAAAAAAGCCTATATATCGAACCACCACAACCCACCCCCACTCCCCCCTCCAGAAAATTTTTCAGCTATCTATCGCTCCAGAGGAGCGATTTGCTATCTATCCAACCACGCGGAGGGTCAAAATTCAAGATGGGGCAGGCCTTATATGTACATCTGCCCGTTACGCATATTTGCCCGTTTTTTCACTTGACACTCTTTCAGGTGATTTTCAGATATAAGTTAAGTGAAAAAAAGTTGCGCAATGACATTAGTGAACTTTTTTCACTTCACTCATATCTGAAAATCACTTGAAAACGTGTCAAGTGAAAAAAAAAAACAGTGAAAAATAGCCATTT
>OZ038459.1:323491-360561 GCA_964036195.1 Sphaerolaimus hirsutus | reverse complement strand
CTTGAAATTTATTACTTGACATTTCACTTGAAATGTATCACTTGGCATTTGACTTGACATGGCAATTGAAAGTTATCACTGTATATTCACCTTGATATTTATCACTTGACATTTGACTTGACATTTATAACTTGACATTTGACTTGACATTTATATCTTGACATTTGACTTGACATCAACCACTAGACATTTATGACCTGATAGTAATCAGCATGCATGGTCACATGCTCAGTATCACATGAAGCAGTAGTTCAGGCATGTTTGCGCATTTTACACAAATTAAGCAAACTTGAATAACTTTTGTAAATCTGTACCAAAATTGCCAAAAATTGGCTCATTTGAAAGCTCTAGTCATGGCACACATCAACAAAATTTTTTTTATTGCCCCATTTGTATTCAAATTTTAAATTTATTGAGGTTTGAAAATTTCAAACAGATACCGTACCAAAGTGGGCGGAGTCTGTGAAAAAAAATCCCGAAAATAAGAAATGGCATCATATTCTCTTTCAAATGAGCCATCAACCATGAAAATCGGTCGTGTTTCAAGGAAGTTATTGCAGTTTGAAGATTTTCGGGAGAACAAGAACAACAACAACAACAACAAGAACACTACTTGAAAAAGAAAATGCGTAATAACTTCCTCCGAACTCAACCGTTGGATCTGAAAATTTGCATGGTGGTACTTTTCGACACGGGCTTTTTAATGGTGCAGTCGGTTCTGCACTAGCGCATTGCGTTCCGAAGTTATTGCGATTTTAAATTTGCGATTTCCGCATTTTGGTGTGTCCGACCATATTATGGGTGGGTCGCTTGCGCCCTCCCTCGGCAGCGAGGGATGGCGCTGGCGCGCCCACCCGATTCTGTCAGTCAAGGCCGGAAAACTGCTTGAATGAAACAAAGGAGTCCTAGCTTAGTGCCACATGCCATTTCAACGGCTAATTTACAGATAGAAATGAGATTAGGATGAGATTAGGACATTTTCAATTTGTTCTGATTTGTACAGCAGATCACGATTAGCTGTGTTTGTGATCGCTTTATCTGCATTCCACACAAGAGAATTCAAGGAGCGAAATAACAAAAAAACTTTGTATATTTTGTCCAAGGAAAAAAATTAGTAGTAAAGAAACTTGAGCAACTGTTTTTAAATTTTGCCCCTCGAATTCTCTTGTGTGTAATGCTGTATTTAAGCTGAGTCAGTTAAAAAATGCCTGAGGAGTTCTCTTTCAGACAGAAACATACTCTGTGTGAACAGATGTAGCATGAGCAGATAAAGTGGTCACAAACACAGCTGATCGTGATCTGCTGTACAAATCAGAACAAATTGAAAATGTAATAATCTCATTTCTATCTGTAAATTAGCTGTTGAAATGGCATTTGGCACTAAGCTAGGACTCCTTTCTGTCTTTCAAGCAGTTTTCTGGCCTTGACTGACAGAATATAATCATTTAATGAAACGCGTATGGTGCATGGTGATCACTGCATTTTGGTATAAAAAAATGTGCGGGCCGTTTACACAGCCCACATGGCGTTACAATGGGGGGTGCCCCAATGGGCATTTAGGCGACTCTATGGGCTACTTTTTGTATAGGATGAAATTCGCTGTAAAGTTAGGTGGGGGCCGCGACAAAACTTTTTATAAAAAAATCACAAAGGTGCGGACCTAGGTAAACAGGAGTTTATATCGCCTTATAGTCAAATGTTCGCGACTTCTAGTGAAGTTTGGCATGGAATAGTTATCAAACAAGGTCATAAAAGGAGGTTGTTACTTTGGGAGTGATGTTACACACTGTGGAGGTACATGGAATGGAAGCACATTACCTGAATATTATATACTACAGCAACATATGACGGCTTATTAACCCATGGTAGCACATATTTATAAATGGATGATTTGATACTAAAAATGCTACAAAACCAATGAAAACAACCATGAAAACCAATGTCAATTTGTGCGTGAAATTGCGCGCTTGCGCGTAAAAATTTTTGCGAAATACCTAGTGCTTAGTACTAAAAATTTCGGCCAATTTAACAAAAAAACAAAAAAAAACTTTTCGGACGTCATGTTTTTAAAAAACAACGTTTTTTAAATAAAAAATGTTTAAAAAAACATCGGCCAACCCTAGCTTAAGTACGAAAAAACTTTGCCAACCCTGCCAAAAACATCGCTGGGACCCTTGCGTTTTTTCTCAAAAAAAACGGTCAGAAAAAACGGTCGAAAAAAGCCAACTCTACATTATACGTGACATTTTACATGATATTTTACAGGGTGCATGACTGCTGGCCCCAAACCACAGTAATATTTCGTAATACAGTGAATTTGGCAGCATAAAAAAACTTGTCAAGCTAAAATAATTTACGCATCAGGCAACAACATAAATACAACATGGATAAAAGAGAATATTCTAGCGACAACACACGTGGCACGCATGGTTCACGCTGGAAGCATGCCAACGATATATAATACATGCGATGTACATAGAAAAACGAAAAAAATGATTGCTGATAAATATAACATCATACGTTAATGTATTCACAACAATGAATTTTTTTTCTTAAAAAATCGCATGCCTTGATTATCATTGGCACGCTTCCAACGTGAAACATAAATAAGTGGGAGTGAAGAGTATTAATATAACCGAGGATATCAGAAATGGGCCAACGAAAAGAGAAGGGGCCGGTTCCATAAGTGCTAAAGTGGCGAGAAAAGATTGAGTAATATAAATTTGTGAATAAATGGTAAATTAAGTGATACAAGAATAATTGTGGTATTTAAGTCTAGTCAATGACGTTCACAGAAAGGAGGGGGGGGGGCAATTTGGAGGCAGTTTGCAAACACTTCGTGTGCAAGCGTAAATGCATTTCCATTTTATCGTTTATAACATAACTTACCACTTAACACTTTCACGTCACTTGTCCACTTTCGGAATTCGCACCGGAAGACGGAGATGGAGCGGAAGGGTCAGAAAACATTTGCATCGCGTAAAAAGGGATGAAGGTGCCAATATTCACAGAATATTCAAGAGAAATTCACAACGAAAAGATAGAGACAAGAGCGCATAAAGCAAGCCCAAATTCTGTGAATTCCAATAGCCATGGGATGATAACACTCTATTAGCCAGCTGCAGGGAGATAAGGCTGATCAGTTTATGCGAATAAAAAATATGTGAATGTGTAAAATTTTTGATCAGTACAATAAATACGTGATTACAAAATGTTTTCAATTTCATTTCAATGCAGCATCACAGCGTTGGCGCTTGGCGCTTGTGCCAAAGTAAAAAGTAAAAAGCACATCTATCATCCATGGATACTCTCTACTTTAACGCATCCCCCTATCTATGGCCTGCATTGGGCCCACACACGCTAGTTGACATCGACACCGAATGTCAACTGGTGCCGATCCCGATTCAAAGCTTGCTGACGAGTGGACGAACGACCTTCAAACGCAATCTTTGAATTAGGAGCGGAACCAGTTGACATTTGGTGTCGATGTCAACTAGCGTGTGGGGGGCCATTGTTGTTAAACGTATTTAAGTTTACTCGAAAAATATGTGTGCGGTACTCCAGTACCGAGCAAATACGTTTACGTTTCTCACGGAAAAAATACCTGAGTACTTGAATACTGAATATTTGAAAATACACGAGTACAGAAAACGTATTTTACAGAAAAATTCTATAAAAGTTTCACCGACATTTTTCATTATGCTGTGCTTCGAGTAGGGTTCAAACGGGATCCCGATCCCGAGCCCGAATCCCTAGAATTTCGGGATTTTGTGGTCCCGATCCCGATCCGGAAACCTCAATCCCGATTCCGAAATCTCAAAAAAAGAATCCCGATCCTGATCCTGAAACTTTTTAGAACCCAATCCCGATCCCGGATTTTTTACTCAATCCCGATCCCGATCCTGGAAAATTTGTCTACTTTTTTAAATAACGTTTTTGCACTAAGAAATGTTACCGGGAACCTCCAATGTCCAATTTATGGCACTTTTCTGGCATTCATGCATGTTTTTAGACCCAATTATGGTAAATTAGAGAAAACCCTCCAATTTGAGAACTTTTTCAAAGATCCCAATCCTGATCCCGAAAAAATTCCAATCCCGGTCCCGATCCCGATCCCGATCATTACGGTTTCTGTACTCAGCGGTGAGTAAAATAAAATGACTTTACGTTTACGTTCACTTTGAAAAAAGTTCAGTTCTTTTACCTACTCTGATGTCACGCGCCTTTTTCCAACGCGCTACATTGTGCCTACACACACTAGTTTTCACCGTGACTTCGTGTGAAAACTGAAATTTTTCCAAATGCAAATTAACGAACATGGTTGAATGATTTAATTCAATTTCAATTAGAATTTAAATTAATGAAAGTTCAGCTTTGAAAATTTGATAACTAAAACACCTATAGCATACAATAAGAGTAGGCTGGATGTCGCCATGTGGCCATTTCAGTTTTCACATCAGTCACGGTGAAAACTAGTGTGTGTAGTAGGGTTCAAACGATATATCGTATCGAATATCGAATATCGGTTATCGACCATTTTTTAATATCGAATATCGAATATCGATATCGAAAATTTTGAAAAAATATCAAATATCGATATCGAAAATTTTAAAAAAATATCGAATATCGACCATTTTTTCGATATATCAAACCTGTATTGTGTCCCCAAATTTACTTTTCATTTTCATTTTGAGATGTTTATGGTTTATCTGATGTGCTTATAGTATTGTATTTGATGAGTAAAAGTACAGTATTTATAATGTCATTGTTGTTGGAGTGCTAAATTTGAAGCCAGAAAACGCTGATATACTTTTTTTTGCAACATGCCCTTAAGCAATTAGGTTAGAATGAACTGTAATATCTACCAATTGTTATTTGTTTGATACACTTTGATTCATCATGTTTTTCTTCTATTTTCTACCATTGAGTGATGTAAAGCTTGTTAAAATCACTTGCACCATTCAAATTTCAGTAAAGAGATGATTAAACATGTGTGCAACCACATGAAAATACAATATGCCACTTGAAATATGCCTTGCTATACCAAAAGCATATCGCAATATCGAATATCGAAAATATCGAAATATCGAATATCGACCATTTTTCAATATCGAATATCGAATATCGATATCGAGGTTCCATATCGTATCGATATCGAATATCGAGTTTCAGAAAAAAATATCAAATATCGAATATCGATATCGAAAATTTTGAAAAAATATCAAATATCGAATATCGATATCGAAAAGTCATATCGTTTGAACCCTAGTGTGTAGGGCAATTGTTTTTGCAAAACATTTTTCCCGCGCCTACCAAACGGCGCTGAATTTTGTCACTATTCCTCTGTCAAAAGTCATCATTGCAAAAAAAGTTGAAGTAGGATTAAATCATAAATATATGAGTTTTTCTGCGATGTCTAACGGCTGATTTCACATCATAAACAGACGCTTTTAGACTAGACAAACCAACACACTTTCATATTTTGATACTGCATATTAGAAACAAGAAAAACATGAAAAAATGGCTAATAATTTTCACTATTTTCATGGCAATCGAATTTTTGTCGTCACAGAAAAAGTTCAGTATTAGCCGCGGCAAGGATCAGAATGGGAGGCGTAATACTCAGAGAACATCAGAAATCGAAAGAATACAACACAATGAAGAATGTATTTTGATTGACCGGAATCTCGACAACCTACACATTAGCTTTGAACAATTGATGAAAGATGTAGCTAAAAGGTAGAGGCTTCTGCAATTATGTTACCTATGTCAAAATTGGATGGGCACCAAAATTGGGATCCTTACCTTCTTAAAATCATTTAAATTGATAAACGGTACAAATCCATTCAGAAATGACTGGGCTATTCAGGATTGCATTCAGCTTTCTGAAACGGTCATAAAACTAAGTGCAGATTTATAGACTGCCTTGCCAACCCTTATCTCAGTACTAGTGGATTATTCAGGAAAAATATTACATTTGTTAAAATCCCCTACCAAAAACCACAACATACTGGAACTGCGGCAGAAGTGGCCATAAAATGTTATCCCTCAAATCCCAAACATATAAAGTCTCAGCTATCATACACACATACATACATCGTTGAACCTTTAAATGACTACACTTGGATTACATGAGTTCACAGAATTCATCCATACAAAGAATAAATTGCAAATTTTACTGAAAGTTCTGAGGAAACCCCTCCTCCACTTGAATAACTCCCCCTCAAAAATTTCTGCTGAAAATGGAACTCCCTTGGGCTTTATTCGATGATATGAGGCAAATATTTATATCTTATGTAAATATAAATAAGGAATTCATGCCAATGGCAGCGCCAATCTTGCCGTGGCGCAGTGCCTACAAATGGTGCCACCACCATGACTCCAGACCGTTACTACTGGTCCGAAACTTTAGCCTCCCCCATTTGCTAGAGTGTATACAATCACCCCCCCGCGTCCAAAAATCGTGGGCAGATCATTGATAAGATTAGCGATGATTTTAACCAGTAATGATTTCTGCCAAGAAGGATTAACTTTTGTTGTTCGTTATGCATGTTGCCCCTCATGAAAGTGCTTTACTTGAAATTGAAATTGGCATGGTATAGTGTTTTTAAATTTCGAAGAGAATATGAACACATTTACGGTTATACGTAGGTAGATATTTTTAGAAATGATTCACTACGAATTTAACAATTTTTGCGTGTAGGTATATTTGTGAAATTTTACATACAACAATATTGAGGGTTTGTGTCAAAATTTTATGTAAAGCATGCAAAAATAATAACAATTAGTGTAGTAATTGAAATCCAGCCAATGTGCTTCCACATTCTTCTAAAGTATGGTAGCAGTTTTAAACAAACGGTTTGTGTGCTCGTCAGGGGTCTCGAATGGGGGGTTGGGGGGGGGGCGGTTACCCCCCCCCCCAAACCGCCCAGCTTTCTATCTATCCCGGAGGCCGCTCAGCTATCTATCTATCCCGGAGGCAAAATTTTGGGCTACTACCCCCTAAACCCCCCCCCCCAAATCGCCCAGCTATCTACCTATCTAGAGCGATTTTTCAGAAACTATACCCCAATTTTCACTCAAAATCGCTTTTTTCATACCTATATATAGATTTTCACCTCTGAAATCACTAGTTTATGCGTATTTTCAGCTATTTTAAGTACTATATGCTCTTGTATACCCATTTTTAGCTATTTTACACCTACTTTCAGCGATTTTTCTCCCTTTTCTTCCTTCTATGACCCGAAAAAGCCTACATATCGAACCACCACAACCCCCCCCCCACTCCCCCCTCCAGAAAATTGTTCAGCTATCTATCCCTCCGGAGGAGCGATTTGCTATCTATCCAACCACGCGGAGGGTCAAAATTCAAGATGGGGCAGGCCTGATATGTACATCTGCCCGTTACGCATATTTGCCCGTTTTTTCACTTGACACTTTTTCAAGTGATTTTCAGATATAAGTAAAGTGAAAAAAAGAAGCGCAATGACATTAGTGAACGTTTTTCACTTCACTCATATCTGAAAATCACTTGAAAACGTGTCAAGAGTAGGGTTGGCCGATGTTTTTTTTAAACGTTTTTTTAATAAAAAAAAACATGACGTCCGAAATGTTTTTTTTTAAAAAAAAACATCAGCTGAAATTTTTAGTACTAAGCACTAGGTATTTTGCAAAATTTTTGCGCGCAAGCGCGCAATTTCACACACAAATTGACATTGGTGGTTGTTTTCATTGGTTTTGTTGCATTTTTAGTATCAAAACATCCATTTCTATGTGCTACCATGGGTGAATAAGCCGACATATGTTGCTGTAATATATAATATTGAGGTAATGTGCTTCCATGTACCTCCACAATGTGTAACTTCACTCCCAAAGTAACAACCTCCTTTTATAACCTTGTTTGATCACCATTCCGTGCCAAACTTTACCTGAAGTCACGAACATTCGACTATAAGGCGATATACAAACGATATGTCGACAAAAAATGGATATTTTTGACACAAATCACCACTTATAATGCTATCCCATGGCTCCACAGCCATTATATGGTCATATTTAACATCACAGAGTATTGCCAGTGTCTGATATACCTATATATGTTGACACTAGGTCATATCTGGGAGCTTTTAAAAAAAACGTTTTTTTTTTTAAAAAAACAGCGAGTTAAAAAAAAAACGTTTTTTTTTCCAACCCTAGTCAAGAGAAAAAAACAGTGAAAAATAGCCATTTTCACTGTTTTTCACTTGACACATTTTCAAGTGATTTTCAGATATGAGTGAAGTGAAAAAAGTTCACTAATGTCATTGCGCAGCGTTTTTCACTTCACTCATATCTGAAAATCACTTAAAAAGTGTCAAGTGAAAAAACGGGCAAATGTGCGTAACGGGCAGATGTGCGTATCAGTGCACCCCCTTCAAGATACCCCTGGTGCTCGTGCTTTCTTCAAACATATAAAAATGGTTTAAAGTTAAAAGAAATGGTTCCACAATACAAGTATAACTATATTTAAACTTTTTAAAGGATAATATGGCTAAGAAAATCAAGCAGGGCGGCTGGATTGTGGCGGACTCTAATCATTTTGGAAAAAGCAAAAAGGTGAGCCAAATAGTGTGATAAAATTTGCGAATTCCTGGTCTAATTCTCGCTGTGGGAAAATAGCGCCTTCTGAGAACAACAAATGTGTGGCGCCTTCTGAGCACACCAAGCACACAAATGGCGTCACAACACGGCGCCATTGGAGCTTTACCTACGCTCTATTTTGAACGTCACCACGGCGCCAATGGCCCCACAGACGCTAGTTGACATTGACACAAATGTCAACTGGTTCCGATCACAATTAAATGCTTGCTGCCGAGCCAACGATCGACGTTCAAATACAAGCTTGGAATTGGGACCGGAACCAGTTGACATTTGTGTCAATGTCAACTAGCGTGTGTGGTGGCAATGCGCCTACACACACTAGTTTTCGTAGTGACTTCGTGTGAAAACTGAAATTTTTTCAAATGCAAATTAATGAACACGGTTGAATGATTTTACATTATTTTTATTGGAATTTAAATTAACGAAGGTTAATATTTAAAAATTTTAAAACTAAAACACATATAGCATACAAAAAGAGTAGGCTGGAAGTGGCCATGTGGCCATTTCAGTTTTCACATCGGTCACGGTGAAAACTAGTGTGTGTAGGGCCATTGGTACTTGGCAGTGCCTAGTCGCATCTAGGGTGTCAAAAAAAATTTGTTACGGAAAACGGATTCAGAAAAAAGTTTTCACCACCGGAAAACGGAAAAAAAGTTGCACTTGGCGGAAAACGGAAACAGAAAGGGAAAAAAAATTTCAGCAGCTGGAAAACGGAAAAAGAGGCCGGAAAAACGGAAACAGAAAAATCAAATTTGCACAGAAATGGAAAAACATGCTGTAATTTTGACGGAAAACGATAAAATTTGCTGAAATTTTGCTGGAAGTGGAAAAAATTTGCAGTAATTTTGCTGGAAACAGAAATTTTTTTACATCATTGACAATCTGCATGAATTTTTACCTGTTTGGCTGATCAGAAAACAGAAAGTTGAGCCAGAAAAACGTAAAATGAGGCGGAAAAATATATTGAGGCGGAAAATGGAAATTGAGGGAGAAAACGGAAAAAAGGCAGAAAAACTGAAAATTTAGCCGGAAAACGGAAAATGAGCCGGAAAAACGGAAACGGGAAAAAAATTTGCCGGAAAATGGAAAAAAATTTCAGCAGCTGGAAAACGGAAAAAATTTGCCTGCGGAAAACGGAAACGGAAATTTGACACCCTAGTCGCACCCCACCCTTTTTCTCGATGCGGGAACATTTCAAAATGGCGCCAAAAGCATTTGTCCCTTTCTAAGTGTAATTTACGGTGCCAATTCCGGCTGCCATTGACGCATGGCGCTGTTTATATGAACAGGCAATGATGTTTTTCTTTTTCGAGGACTTTACATTTACCGTAGACTTTGAACCTGCCGTCTCAATGCAGCATGATTCCAACGGGGGACGAGAGCAAATGCTACAGGGACGTTGTCACCAGGAAAATCAGGGGTAGCTGGGGGGGGGGGGGGTGGGCTTACACCCCCAAGCGCTCCAGCTATTTATCTATCCCGTAACAATTTGTTGGGGGTGCTATCCTCTGAACACCCCCCACCAGAAAAAAAATTCGGTCCCAAGTGCTATCCATCTATCTGGAACGATTTTTGAGAAATTTTGCCCCAATTTTCGCTAAAAATCGCTAATTTTCATATATTTTTTACCTCCTTTTATCTTCAAAATCTTCAATCACTAGTTCATCTGCCTTATTGCCTATTTTCAGCTCCTTTTAACCAATCTTTGGCTATTTTACAACTACTTTTAGCGATTTTTATACTTTTTTCTTCTACACCTTTTAAAAGCCCATATATATATTGAATCCCACCCACGCCTTGAAAAATGTTCAGTTATCTATCTTTCCGGAGGAGCGACTTACTGTCTATATGAACGAACACAATCTACAAGACCCCTGGGAGAATGCCCCAGTCGCTGGCAAAAAAGGAACAAATGCAGTGGCTTCGCGTCAGAAGAACGAGGACACGCGAACCCGGCCAGACGCTCAGTGAGTAAATGCATTGTTCTCCAATGGACTTAAATGCACTGAAAATACTCTATCGCATGAAACAATGGCAACATGCCAAATACTGGACCCCCCAAAATGAAGTGTACGTCAATTACAGTTGACGGACATAAAAAAGACTCATTCAAGTAAACTCAAACGCGTTCAAAGCTGACTTATGAGTTCTTGAAACTCGGTTACTTAGTTGTAAACCTGTGTGTATAATAGACACAGCACAATCGTAAACACGGTACGTCATTTGATGTACAACGCGCAGGTCTTCCGAGTATTCGTGGCTGTGACAACCGAGCGTTTTGTTGCTGGATGGCTAGAAGTTCTACGCAGAAGCGCTTCCGACTGCCAGAACGTCAGTAGTGTGATCGATACATTCATTTAAAATTCAGTTACATATTTGCACCGCTCCTATGAACATAGACGCAGCAGCTCTGGACATCTGTGCTCAGTGGACATTTGCATGTGCCCAGTGGACATCAGTGGCGCATGGGGCTGCATTTGTCTTTAGCGTTGTGCAACATTTTGGGGGCAGTGTGGGAAAAGTGGTGATAATTAGTTGCATCTCTAATTAGCGGCAAATCTCAGATGCAGTGAGGTGGCAATCGCGGTTGCACAGATGCAGCTGCACAGCGGTGTTGTCAACATCTGCGTCGACACTGCCCCAAAAATTTTGCACAACATGAAAGAGAAGTCGGGGACACCATGCCCAAACGGCGCATACGCCTGTGCACAGGGACGTAGCCAGGATTTTTGAGCGGGGGGGCGGATTGTATAGAGCCCGGCGAACGGAGGGGGGGGGGGGGCGGCGCCCCCCCCCTAAAATTTGACCGCTGTGGTAAAGGAATGACGCCTTGGCGCCAGCGCCATTCGTAGGCGCCGCGCCATGGCACCATTGGCGTTGGCAATGGCGCCAAATACCGCTGTAAATGTATGTATTTTACATATATATACAGCGACCGGGACAGATTTTGGGTGCTTTTTTGTCCCAAACTATAGGTATCAATGAAATATACTGTAGGGCGACGAAATGTGCGCTTGCGCGCAAAATTTTTCGGAGCTACCAACAAAATCGTTTTACGGAAGTGACATTTGTGGCATATTTTTTCGTCCGACCCGGGAAGGGGGGGGGCTGCCGCCCCCCCCCCCCCCCGCCCCCCCTGGCTGCGTCCTTGCCTGTGCAGATGTCCACAGAGAACATGAAAATGTTCACTGGGTGAAAATGTTCGGAGGCTAATTATGCACTGAACACTCAGCACGAGCAGTTCAAGCACATCAATTTGCATGTACCGTATTTCCTCGAATTACCCCCGGGGGGTTTATTTTTCAGAGTGAACATTTTGAGAGAAAAACGTGAAAAATGCAACAATAACAACCATTTATAAGTTTTTACAGCCTTATATAAGGATGTAGATGGTATAAACGATGTTCTAACGTAACACAGTAAGTGTTTTGATCGTCTGTTATGCATTTCTGTTATGTTATGCTGTTTATGACGGGGAAATACGGTATTTGAACACTTGTGCATTGTATTTTTACTGCGCAGATACTATCATTGCAGATAAATATGCCTTCACAGAGCGAATTCTTCAGATGCAAATAATCGCGCTGATATTTATCATACATAGACAGGCAGGGGTCTCCAAGATTTTGACCCTCGCGGGGGCTGGATAGACAGCGGCAAATTTTCCAGAGGGATAGATAGCGGAAAATTTATCCGGGGGGGGGGCTGGGGGGGGGCTTGGGGGGGGCTCGCGGGGGCAAAATATATAGGCTTTTTCAACACATAGAAGGCAGAAATGGAAAAAATCGATAAAAACATGTTAAAAGTAGCTAAAATAGGCTAAAAATGGCTAAAAATAGGTATATAAACATGTGTATAGGCGAAAGACGGTATTTTTAAGGTAAAAACTATAAAAGGTACGAAAATTAGAGATTTTGAACGAAAATTGGGGCTAAATTTCTCAAAAATCGCTCCAGATAGGTTTATATAGCTGGCCGATTTGGGGAATAGATAGCCAAAAAATTTGCCTTCAGGATAGATAGATAGCTGGGGGATTTGGGGGGGGGCAGCCCCCCCCCCCATCCCCCCTAGGAGACCCCTGCTGTGCATAAACTATTATTTATTCTATTAGAGAAATCGTTTGCGGAAGAAACAAGCGGAAATGAAACGGAAGTACGTTGTGCCAACATCAGCTGAAGCAAGCTCTGAGAATTTGTCTGCAGAAAAGACACCAAATGCAAATAATTTTGAAGTATTTTTAAAATATCATTATATTTTTATAGCTAACATTTGATTGCATGAGATTTTCGCTGTAGTATCTCACGGTTAACTTAGTATCATAACTAGTGGTGTTTAAGGCACCGGGAACTATGGCACCGAACCGAACTGCACCGGCACAGGTGCCAGCCATAAAAAAGTACCTGGAACCTTGAAGCAGCGGCGGAAAAGGGCACCGAATCGCACCGCGCCGGTGTCGGTGCCTTTCGGTGCATTTAAAGCGCTAATGAAACAGACGCTCTTTCACGCTAACCAAAGCTTAAGTACCGATGATAACCCATTTGAATTAACACGCGCCGCATGCAGAAAATCATGAAAAAATGGATTATAATAATCACTATTTTCATTACAATCGAAGTTTTGTGGTCACAGAATAATTTCAAAATTAGTCGTGGCAGACAGCAGAATGGCAGGCGTAAAAATCTAAAATTATCAGAACCCGAAAGAATAAAAAGAAATCCTGACTGTAATAGAATAGACGGTGGAATCGATGACCTACGCATGGACATTGAAAAATTGATTCGAGCTGTTGAAAAAAGGTAATGCCCCTTTCACACTGTTCTTGTGTGACGACAATAGATCTTACACGTCACAGACCGTTTTGTGATGACAAATCTATTTTTAGCTGATTTTCATGAGTGTGACGACTGGTCGGCCCCGTTATTGGCAACAATTAGTAGTGACCCTTTTTTAACCATGCTCATTGTGACGACTAGATCAAATATTTTACTTGTCGTCACACTCGCGCAATGTGACGACCAATTTTTTTTAATTGTCGGCGCACCTGTCGGGCTCCGAACAGTGACAAATTTTTTAAAAACATGTATAACTCTTGAGCAACACACACAATTCATCTGCAAATTTGAATTGCATATACACCTAGGTGGTATGTATACATTACCACATTCACTCATGAATATGGAACTTTTCACTCGACTTATGGAACTTTTTCAAGTGTTGTCGGAGTCATCACAAAAATGCAGTGTGAACGCTGCTTAAACGTTTTCTGAAAATATGTCCAAATATTTACCAATTGCGCGGGTGGACAAGTGAAAATACAAGTCAGAAGTGGTAAGTAAATTCAGTAAAAGTATTTATAGTTTAAACTGGATGGACAGAACGCTATACAATGAATGCTACCATACCTTGATGAATATGGTTACATGAAAAATTGTGCACGAAAATCTCCCAAAGTGGGAGCAATGTGATCTTATGAGGTACTTTTTTATTCTGTTCGTTTATTCAGATAAGATATGGTAGATTTCATTATAAGGTGTGCCGTCGGTAGACTACAAGTCATAAATTTAATTTAAAAATGAGAAGCAATAGCACAACCCCCACTAATTGCGGGTTTTTTAAAATCATTTCGTCTCATTTATTAAGTACCACTAGGGTGGCAGACGGTACGGCCTTGCGGTAAACCGTACGGTATGGTAAATTTTCTCTTTTGCGGTAAACGGTACTGTACGGTAAATCTTCAATTTTGCGGTAAACGGTACGGTACGGTAAATCTGAAAAGTGCGGTTCGCGGTACGGTACGGTAAATTTTCGCTTGTCAGAAATGTACCAATGCCGGACTACAGACAACTTTTACTTCATGAATTGACAGAAAATTGAATTATGCAATGTGTTAATGGACTTTAGAACACAATAACAGTGTGATAACATAGAATTACATTAACCACAATGTGGCCACACAAGCTAGTTTTCAATGTTCCTGTTTGAAAACTTGTAAATCAGCATTGAACACATTGAGTTTTCTAGAATGAGTCGTTTTTACTCTCCGTCAACTGTAGATGACGGGCACCTCATTCTAGAAAACTCAAATGCATTCAATGCAGATCTACAAGTTTTCAAAATTTTGGTTGAAAACTAGCTTGTGTGGCGCCAATGCAGTGTCTCAATATATAGGCTTTTTAAAGTTTAGAAGGAAGAAATGGAGAAAAATTGCTAAAAATGTGTGAAAAATTGCTAAGTGGGTGAAAATGGTAAAAAGTATATAAGTGCATACATATGTACCTACAACAAATAAGCTCAAAACGTTGAGGATGATGTAAAACAACTACAGTGCGATTTGAAGCACATGGCTTGATCTTAAAAACACATTATACTAATGTAAATGAGAAGTTACAGCAATATTGCATGTGGAAATGGAAGGGTTTCAAATCAGTCCAAACAATGTTGTCAAATTGAGTGCGGTACGGTACGGTAAATTTTGGAAAATGCGGTACGCGGTACGGTACGATAAATTTCTAAAAATGCGGTAAACCGTACGGTACGGTAAATTTTCCAAAAATGCGGTACGGTACGGTATGGTAAATTCTGCCACCCTTAGTACCACATGACAATTACCACTTGTTACCTACCTATTATCCATTTATGACTTTTTTTTTTACTTGTAACTAGCGGAATTGGTCGCAGGATGGGAGAAAGTATGGAGTGCGGTAAACACTAAACGGTATACTCGGCGGACATGATACTCTGCCCTCGTACTCATTTATGTCTCACGTTGGAAGCGTGCCAATGATGACAAAGAATGCGATTTTTGTATAAAAAATGAAAAAATCATTGTTGTGAGTAAGTTGATGTATAGAGTTATAACAGAGTTGACTTTTTCAACTTTTTATGAAAATCGCATGCGTAAAAAAATTGTTGGCACGCTTCCAGCGGGAACCACGCGTGCAGGGTGTAAAGTGACTGTAGTATACCGCACATTTATTTAATGCCGATAAAGGCAAATTTTACCGGATACATATTTTACACGACATTTGACAAAAGTGGGATGTTCTACACTTTGTAGACATTTTGTGGGGTACGTGACGATAGCCAAGGTATCGACCTAAAAACGCGGAGCTACTTGTGACTGAGCGATTTTGCACCGATTCATCTAGTTTTGCGAATTTGTCATTTTGCTTTCTGAGCCTAGAAAAAGCGGGGACCCCCAAAAAAACCCAACCCCATAAAATTTTTAATAGATTACTATCCTCCGGAGCAAGGACGTATCCAGGGGGAAGGCGGGGGGCTGCAGCCCTCCCCCCTTCCCGGGTTGAGACCTAAAAAGTCCCGGAAAATGCACAAATTTTCCTATATATTTGTCGATGTTTCTCAAAAATTTTGCGCGCAAGCGCGCAAATTCTTCCCCATGCATTGTATTCTCATTTTCCCGCTCTGTAAACCAAACCTTGGAAATGAACACACTTTTCGACTTTCGTCGTATATGTATGCATATTTTCAAACATATAAAGTGGTTCCTAGCGCTGGCGCCAACGCCAATAGCGCCATGGCGTGGCACCTTTTTATGGCGCTAGCGCCAAAACGCCTTTCCGTCCCTATAAAGGGAAAAAATTGGGGGGCTGAGCCCCACCCGTTCGCTGGCCCCCGTAAACAAGCAGCCCCCCCCCCCCGCTCAAAAATCCTGGATACGTCCCTGCTCCGGAGGGACCATTTACTATTTAGCCGAGCCGCCGCGAGTGTCAAAATACTGGTGGGTGACCCCTGTAATTGTGTGCTTCATTTCCATAGTGATGCAAAAGCGCCATCAAAGTTGGGTTGGGAAATTCCCTTTGGCGCTATTGGTTCTTATCTTAAGGCTACTTGTCGGGGGAAGTAGGAACAAAAGCGACTGGCGCTGGCGCGAGGCGCCGCGTCATGGCGACATTTTTCTTTGGCGCTTGGCGCTGTTGGTTAAAAAACGCCATGGCGGTTTTGGCGATAAAGTGTTGACCCTTTGTAGATCATTACATGAAATGCTACCCCCTGTTTACACGCTTTCCGCTTTCCCAATGCGCTACATTGTTTTTCGAAATACTCGTTCCACGCACGCGCACCAAAACCGGTGTTCATAGGGTTCAAACGGGATTGACTTTTCGGGATCGGGATTCACTTTTTGAGATTTAGGGATCGGGATCAGGATCGGGATTGGGGTTTTGGGATCGGGATCGGGATTGGCATTTTTTCGGGATCGGGATTGGGGTCTAGGGAAAGAGATTTTCGTCACTGTTCTGGCATTCACAGTTGTTCATAAAGGTCTCAAAACACTGTTGGATAGGGTTGAAAAAAAAACGTTTTTTTTAACTCGATGTTTTTTTTTAAAGCTCCCAGATATGACCTAGTGTCAACATATATAGGTATATCAGACACTGGCAATACTCTGTGATGTTAAATATGACCATATAATGGCTGTGGAGCCATGGGATAGCATTATAAGTGGTGATTTGTGTCAAAAATATCCATTTTTCGTCGACATATCGTTCGTATATCGCCTTATAGTCGAATGTTCGTGACTTCAGGTAAAGTTTGGCACGGAATGGTGATCAAACAAGGTTATAAAAGGAGGTTGTTACTTTGGGAGTGAAGTTACACACTGTGGAGGTACATGGAAGCACATTACCTCAATATTATATATTACAGCAACATATGTCGGCTTATTCACCCATGGTAGCACATAGAAATGGATGTTTTGATACTAAAAATGCAACAAAACCAATGAAAACAACCACCAATGTCAATTTGTGTGTGAAATTGCGCGCTTGCGCGCAAAAATTTTGCAAAATACCTAGTGCTTAGTACTAAAAATTTCGGCTGATGTTTTTTTTTTTTAAAAACATTTCGGACGTCATGTTTTTAAAAAAAAAAAAAACGTTTTTTTTTTTAAAAAAACGTTTAAAAAAAACATCGGCCAACCCTACTGTTGGATGCCAGAAAAGTGACATAAAATGGACGCTGGGGGTTTGCATTCACATTTTTGCACGCAAAATTGCCATTTTTTTCACTTTTTATAATTTCCACTATTTTTTCCGGGATCGGGATCCCGGACTTGGGAGATTCTCGGGATCGGGATTTGAAAGTTTTCGGGATCGGGATTGGTATTTTTGGATTTCGGGATCGGGATCGGGATTGGGGTTTCGGGACTGCTAAATCCCGGAATTCCACGGGATCCGGGATCGGGATCGGGATCCGGGATCGGGATCCGGGATCGGGATCCCGTTTAAACCCTATGTTCAATTTCTCACAATTTCTCTGTCAAAAATCATGGATGCAAAAAAAATGTTTTGAAGTAGGATTCAATCATTAATATGTGAGATTATCGATGGGGTATCCCACGGCTAATTTCACATCATAAACAGGCGCTTTTACTCTATACAAAGCCAACATTTCGTTCCTTCTATGGTGCCGCGTTTTATAAACGAGAAAAACATGAAAAAATGGCTAACAATTATCACTATTTTCATGACGATCGAAGTTTTGTGGTCACAGAATAAGTTGAGGATTAGTCGCGGCAGGAATCAGAATGGAACCCGTAATACCCAGGGAATATCAGAACTCGAAAGAATACAACACAATAAAGAATGCATTTTGATAGAATGGAACACAGAGTTGTAAAAACGTATTTATGTTTACCCGAACTACCTGGGTTTCTGCGTATTTATACTGAAAATACACAAAAAAATAATGCTAAAAAACCATTTCGCTTTGTTACGTTTTGTTAAGAAAAATAGAACTACAGAAAATAACGAAATATACATGAAAGAAACATAAGTTCTGCAATGGGACACCTTACAATAAAATCTACTGCTCCACAACTGGACATTGAACCAAATATTTTATTAATATTTTCATAAGATTACATTCATATTAAGATTTTGGTGCACAATTGGTCATTTAACTATTTATTCATTAAAACATTGAAAAATTCATCGTATACCATTCAATCCATTCAGTAACAAGTAACAGTAACAGATAACAATGAGACCTCTGACCTACTATATCCCATCACAGTTGTTAAAATGTTTGTACATTTACTCGAAAAATACGCGTACGCGAGTACGCGGTAAATACATTCACATATACTTTAAAAAAGTACTCAATTTTACACGTACAATTTAAAAATACACGTGTACAGAGAAAATGTACTTTTGTTGCTAAAATCACAATTTGCTGTTTTCAATAAGAAAATTTTCAAAAATCATATCATTTTTCTAAAAAATATTAAATGATCACTAAAAACCACATCTATTATGTCTTGCAGTGAAAAACTCACTGGCACATGTAAAAAGTAGCAGCTTTTACATTTTCCAGGGGAAAAGTACTCGCTTTTACATTTTCCTTGGAAAAAGTATTTTACTCACATGTAGGCATGAGTACGAGTAAAAAAAGTCTTTTACATTTTCTATACTTTTTGGTGAGTAAAAAATAAATACTTACATTTACATATACTTTTAAAAGTTAAGTAATTCTTACAACTATGTATCCCATCTGATTAGAAACCAACAAACTTTCTTCACAGAAGATTACATTACATTGCGTCTTTTACATTTTCTATACTTTTTGGTGAGTAAAAAATAAATACTTACATTTACATATACTTTTAAAAGTTAAGTAATTCTAACAACTATGTATCCCATCTGATTAGAAACCAACAAACTTTCATCACAGAAGATTACATTGCTCACTTAATTCGTGAAATTGGTTCATTAAGTATCTGCTTTCAGATTGCAATTTCAAATGAATTTATTCATCAAAATACAGTAACATTCTTTGTAAAGAATGGGATCCAGTTGGTAAAGTTACACACTTAGGCCAGTGATACTACGCACAATGTTTGCATAATTTTGATGAATGATTTCATGTTATCAGAAATTCAATCCTACTTATTGTTAGACTAAAGTGCAACTGATATATTTTAGTGATTGAACATTGAATTTTAGATTCAGTATTCTGTCTGATAGAATTTGCAAGATTTCTGTGAAGTGTGCAGCCTGTAGGTAGAGTAGGAGTATTTACAAAGAGTTTTTAAGTTTATACTTTCTTTTACATTTCCCAGGTATTTAAGGTATGTTTTACATTGCAGAAAAATATCTATTCAAAATTTCGAAAAAATTAATAACGTTTACATTTTCCAAAAATACCATTATTTTAACAACTCTGCTGGAACCTAGATAATCTACACATCAGCTTTGAAGAACTGATTAAAACTATAAGCAAAAGGTGGATGCTCCTGAAGAAATATATTTGTCTAGGAATTTATTGACAGCCGATAAATGCTAGGTTTCAGTGGTAAACATAAATAGAATAATGAGATTTCATATGACAGCAGTGATAAATATGTCGGTAGAGCGTGGTCGGGGGTCTCCAATGGAAAGGAGTTACTCCCTTAGAGGTTCAAGCTCAAGGTGTAGGTAGATGACAGAAAAGGGTAAAAAATAGTTTAAAACAGCCAAAAATACGTAAATATATAACTACGTACATATATATATATATATAGCCCGAAGTAGCGATTTTGAAGGTAAAATTGGCAAAAGAAGATGCAAAAATTAGCAATATGGAGCGAAATTTGACAAAAATCGCTTAAAATTTTTCTTCAGTAGATAGATAGCTGGTAAATTTGTGGGGGTTCCCCCCCCCCCCACTTGGAGACCACTGTGTTTAGTTTAGAAGAAGTGATTTCCTACTTGACAATTTTTCCAAAATCCTGGCAACCCATGGGTATGGTAACTTCACACAAATTAACGGTGATCATCGGTACGGTAATTAACATTTTCACAAAGGAAAAAAAACACGTTTTTTAACTATTTTAAGGATAACACGGTTGATGAAAGCAAACACGCCAGCTGGATTGTATCGGACTCTGACAATATTGAAAAGAGTAAAGAGGTGAGCTAAATAGACTTCAGAACGAATTGCTAGACCACTTGGTCTCATTCTCGTTCACGATGCCCGGTCTCGGTATCGGTATCTCGGTGTACTCATTTCGGTCTCGGTTTAGGCTCCGGTCTCGACAGATAAAAATGTCTGTCTGGATAATGGACTAGAGAGATAATGCATTCAGGCGTGATTTGATTGGGTAGTTACTTTTAGTGAAATGAGAATACTTCACAGAATCTAGATTTTCATTTGCTTGGAGTTTTGCATGGATATGAATCACGACATCATTACCTATATAGGCTTTTCTAAGGTTTAGAAAGAAGAAAAGGGCAAAAGTCGGTGAAAAAATAGGTGTTTATATAAGCATATGAAGTACACAAAATAGCTGAAAAAAGGCAATGAAACAAATGGAATAGTGATTTTGAGGGCGAAAAACTATCAAAAGGTATGGAAATTAAGGCCGCGTTTACACGGATTTTTTGTGATGACTCAACATCACTAAAAAATTCAAAAAATTGAGTAAAAAAGTTCAAAATTCATGAGAAAAAGTGGTCAATTGTGGATTCAACGTAGGCGAATATACATGTCAAATCGCAGAATCGTGCTTGTAGCTTAGACCTATATACGTTTGAAACACTTTTTCTGTTGTCTCTGGCTGTCGGGAGACTGTCCGACAACAGCAAATTCTTTTCAAACGTCAATAGGCCTAAGCTACAAACACGGTTCTGCAATTTGACATGTACAGGGGTGGGCATCTTCAGTTACCGCTGGGAAAATGCGATAGATTGAGCTACGGTTGAGCTATCAGAATGAAATTTTAGAGTAGACTCCATAGGACACCTATTCTGAAGTTTGCAACCCAAACGGCCACATTTTGGGTGAGTTGTGGAACACACGGTTTTTGGTGTAATTTTGTGACTTGGCGTCACCCATAGGATAAATCGAGGGTGGCATTTGAGGGGGCGGGGCATCGGTCGTTGGTGTCGTCCCATTCTGTCGTACATCGGCCGATTTTGATGCCCTTTGAGTATGTTGTGGTCGCGCCTACTACCAAATTCTTTTTTTACTCGAATTGTCCCCCAGTCCCGAGATAAGGGGGGTGAAGTCACAAAATTACACTAAAAACTGTGTGTTCCACAACTCCTCCAAACTGTGGCCGTTTGGGTTGCAAACTTCAGCATAGGTGTCCTATGGAGTCTACTCTATTGTGTTAAAATTTCATTGTGATAGCTCAACTGTAGCTCAAGCTATCGCGTTTTTCCAGCGGTAACTGAAGATGCCCACCCCTGTATATTCGCCTAGGTTGAATCTACAATTGACCACTTTTTCTCATGAATTTGGAACTTTTTTACTCAATTTATTGAACTTTTCAGTGATGTTGAGTCGTCACAAAAAATCCGTGTAAACTTGAGCGAAAATTGGGCCAAAATTACTCAAAACTTTTTCTTTCCAAACTTTAGTGAGATTAGTGTCTTTGCCAAACTTTCAAGATTCTTGGGGGTTACCCCCCCCCCTACTACACCCCTGCTCTCAACTGGCCCCATTCTTTCCACCCCTCACCCTAATCTGCCACCCCAATTCAGCATGCTCCCAACGGGTGACGAGAGCCAATGCCACAGGGAAGTCAGCAGGACTAGCCGGAGAATGGAGCGGCTACTCACGGAAAAGGAACAAATGCAGTGGCTTCGCGTCAGAAGAACGAGGACACGCGAACCCGGCCAGACGCTCAGTGAGTAAATGCGTTTGTTCTCCAGCTGAGTTCAAATCCTCTAGTGATGTTAAACTAAGTAAATGTGATGTTCTCCCGCGAAATCGGACGTCCCATAAGAGAATGGGACATTGAACCGCTGGCGGACGCCAACCCCCACAATGGAGCCACACATGATAGATGTAAACTGTTCCCGCAGCAAAAAATGGATCCGTGAAGCTTGTGGAAACGGCCGGGATGCGCGAAGCGGCGCGCTTCCACCCGCTCCCACCAACATCACGAAAATCTCGGTGAAGTGTCTTCCACACGCTTCACCTAGCTTCACCGCGCGCGTCACGCGCATCCAAAATGTGGAAGACGCTTCACTGCGCTGGCGCTTCCACCAACATCACGAAAATCTCGGTGAAGTGTCTTCCACACGCTTCACCTAGCTTCCGGCGCCGGCATGCTTGGTTCAGCGTCGGGAAGTGTCGGCGTGAAGACACTTCCCGACGTTTCACCGCGCATCCACACACACATTTTTTGCTGTGTCCGGTGTCCACTCGATTTTATGACACTGTGCCGACACTAGTTTTCACTAAGAGTTTAGTTAATGGCAGTGTTGTTCAAATACGGGTATTTTTGGAAAACGTAAACGTAAACACCTTTTCCAAATTAAAAGTATAAATACTAAAATGTAAGGTATTTTTAAAATACCGAGGAAAGTCAAAAAAAAACGTATACGTAAAAAAATTTAAAATAAAACGTTAACGTAAAAATTTGAAAATCCTCTACAACGTTTTCAGTTGATGAATCTAAGGGGTAATTTCAGGCGCAGAGTAATTGCGGATGTAAATACAGTATTTCTTTTAATAGAAGTTTGCCCTTTTTTCATCAACTCGTTTACCCAACATTCTATTGGAGACACCCTCCTACTGGATCTTCTTACCGCCAATCGTTTTCCATGTTCTGCCAAGGTTTTTTAGATTGTTACGTCACAGACAGTGCATAGAATGATGAGATGATAAATACATAAAGTTCGTTCAACATTTGATGTTACAATAGCACAAAATCAATTAACCAAAGCCACTAAGCCACAGCGTCCGCTGCTGATATTTTTTATTTTTTATAGACTGATTGATATAACTAATTTCCATAAATAAGACTTCAAATATGTTCAGAGTAGAATATGGGAAAACTGGACATACTTACATATAGTATCATGCTATCTACACAAATAGCATGAATATAATGTGCAAATAAATACACACAAATTTATGTGTCGGGTTAGGCGCTTTCTCTGAATTGTCAATTATTTGTGGGAAATTGTTCTCAAATTTTTACGTTTTCTGGTACCCTGGTAATTGTGCCAGGAAAACGTAACAAAACGTAATGGTATTTTTGAAAACGTAAACGTAAATATAAATACCCGAATAACCGGGTATTTTGGGTAAACGTATATACGTTTTTGCAACACTGGTTAATGGGCTGCGACACTATGTTCAAATGCACATGGCAATGTGATTTCCTCATCGACGCTGCCACACGTGCACTTGAAAATTGTCCTGCGACCATAATTGGACTAAAATCGAGTTGACATCAAAACAGTTGACAAACAGTGTGTGTGACGCGAATGGGGTGAAGTTATTTACATGAACTACAGTTGACGTACATAAATGACTCATTGAAATAAGCTCAAATGGTTTCGAAAGTGGAATTTTCGAAGTGAGTGAGTTTTCGAAACTTGGGTTGTCAATTAGTGTATTATCCTCGTAAACAATGCTTGTTTAGGCACAATCATAAAGCTATATTCACGTTGTTAGCGTGCTTACATGCGCAGGGCTTCCCAGACAATGGGGCTTCACCAGCGACGTGTTCGTGCTGCAGGCGATCATGGAGGGCTACAAGTTCTACACGGAATCGCTGTCGCAGCTGCCCGAATGTCAGTTGTGTCGATCGATCGGATCGATACATTCATTTTACAAATCGTAACATTTTTGCACCGCTCTTATGAGTAGTCGACTCAGCATATTGGGCATCTGTGTTCAGTGAACCTTTGCATGTGTCCAGTGGACATCTGCACTCAGTGGACATCAGTGGTGCATGTGCTGCTGCCACATGCACTCCGAAACGGTGCCCATGTTTTTCATGTTGTGCAGCATTTTGGGTGATAATAATTGAGGCGTCTAATTCTAAAAGTCGACAAGTCCACAAAATGTGATTTCGAGTAAATCGCATTTTAAGTTTCCGAGCCAATTCCAGGCCCGTGGTGCATGTCCAATTTGGCTCTCTCATGCTTTTCATAAAGTTCCATATGTTGACAATAAAGTGTCAAATTTTCAGCCCCTAATCTCAACGTATATGTGAAAAATGGGGTGTCGATAAAATTCCATTCGGTCAGAGCAAAACTGTTTTTGGGAGGGAAATGGACTTGTCGCCTTCTTGCACGCGAGAACAGTTTTGTTCATGGGAAAATATGGGCTGCCTTATGGGAAAATTATGCACTTGTCGCCTTTTAGAAATCGGTGCCCATAGTGGACTTATCACATTTCTTGCGTTTTTTCCCCATCAAAAAAAGAATCGGAGGATGGACTTGTCGCCTTTTAGCCCAAAACTAAATGGACTTGACGACTTCTTGCCCAAAATTTTTGCATTTTTCCCCAAAAATGTCGAATTTGGCACTTTGCCATATGGGCATGTGAGGTCAAAAAATTTATGGAAAATGATGAAAAATGTGCAGAAGTAGCCCCAGATGACGTTTCCGGGCCTAACTCGAAATTTTCATATTTTGGACTTGTCGACTTTTAGAATTGGACGCCTCAATTATAATCAACCAGCAGCAAAGCTCAGATGCAGCGAGGTGGCAACTGGCAATTGCATTTGCACAAACACAGCTGCACAGCGAAGTTGTCAACATATGTGCATGCTGTGCTGCAGCGGTGGTATTGGCACCATGCGGCAATAGTTCACGTGCCTCAAGTATCCACTGAGCGCAGATGTCCACTGCGAACATGCCAATGTGTACTATTCACAGTAGTCCACTGAGCGCAGATGTCCATAGGTTATTCACCGCACACGTATCACGACCAGCCCAAGCACATTCATTTGCATGTATTTACGGACTTGAGGGTGTTACCGCGCTGTAACCATTACTGAAAATATGACTTTGCACAGTAAATTCTGCACATGCAAATTTCGCGCCGATACTTACAATGATGTGCATAAACTTTTATTCATCCTCTTAGGTAAATCGTTTGTGAATGAAGTAGCGGAAAGGGGCCGCATCCCGAAGTACGAACTTCTCGAGTGCCAGTGGTGCTACGAGCCGCCGGGCAATTTCTGCTTTGTAGAAACGCGCCACAACTTTTACACGACGTGCTACGAACGTGAGCTTTTGTCTTTGAGTTTAAAAGTCAAACTGACAAAATTACAAATCTTTAACTTGCAACAAAATGGCCCTACACACCAGTTTACTACCAAAGGTTTGAAAACTCACAAATTGTAATTGAATAGATTTGAGTTTATCGGAATCAGGTGTTCCGTCTAGGGTTGGCCGATGTTTTTTTAAACGTTTTTTATTTAAAAAAACGTTGTTTTTTAAAAAAAAACATCGAGTTAAAAAAAAACTTTTTTTTCCAACCCTAGCCCGTCAATCCAAGTTATTCCAAGATGAGGAATAGTTGACGGAGATTGAAAACGGCTTACCTATTTTATTAGAGACAAAGGCATTTAAAGCTGATTTGTGAGTTTTCGAAATTTCGGTTCACACACCCAAACACTGGACGGACAGAACGCTATATTCACAAGGACTACCATATTTTCACAAGGACTACCAGAATGCTACCATATTTTCATAATAATGGTTATATTTACTCGGCGGGCCAATAAAGTATGCGCCCAAAATTAGTTATGTCTTGGTCGATAAAGTGCGAGCTGGATACTTATGTATGCACTTCCACAAAAAGAAAAATATTTAAAACAGAAAAAGGCGGAGTCGCGTACAAACGAGGAATCTCTTTTCCCGTCATGTTTTTTTTCTTTTTTGCTGGAATTATTTTTATGTTATTAATGATGACGTCATGATGGAGTGTTTCCTTCAGAAAAATGCATAGCATACGGTCCGCCGAGTATACGTAAAAATATGCGCACCAAATGAACCCAAAGTGGGAGTAATGTGGTCTGATGAGTAATTTTTTATGCCTGTTCGTTTATTCAGATGGGATACGATAGATTCGTTTGTAATTTGTACCCTCAGTAGACCGTAACCCGTAATGTACCCAGTCACAACGGTTACAGATAATCCGAACTAGGGTTGAAAAAAAACGTTTTTTTAACTCGATGTTTTTTTAAATAAAAAAACGTTGTTTAAAAAAAAACTGTTTAAAAAAAAGTTTTTTTTAAAAGCTCCCAGATATGACCTTGTGTCAACATATATAGGTATATCGGACAGTGGCAATACTCTGTGATGTTATATATGACCATATAATGGCTGTGGAGCCATGGGATAGCATTATAAGTGGTGATTTGTGTCAAAAATATCCATTTTTCGTTGACATATCGTTTCTATATCGCCTTATAGTCGAATGTTCGTGACTTCAGGTAAAGTTTGGCACGGAATAGTGATCAAACAAGGTTATAAAAGGAAGTTGTTACTTGAGGAGTGAAGTTACACACTGTGGAGGTACATGGAAGCACATTACCTCAATATTATATAGTACTGTGGGATCCGGGATGTTTGCACATTTATGCTTCTCTGGTGATCCTTTAAAACTTGCCACTTGGGCCATATTGAGGAGTTCGGATGTACGATATAAAGTTCACAAACAACTCGCTGCTGTCTATTTCGGCCCCGCGTCTATCATTGTGGTGGACGTGCTGGGGAATTGAATTAGTGCTATTTTGCCATTCAATTACCTGGCAGTGAGCACGTGGCTTTGCTATTTGCTTCGACTACTACGTGCTGACTACTATTATTTGCTACATTCGCTAGTCACACGCTATCCATTCATTATGAGTATTCACTCAGAAAATTCAACGGATACCGCACGCTTTTTGCGGCCCCACACGCGTTCTCACCCTGTGAACGCGTTGCCGCCTGAGCACGTGCACCAGGAGGAGGTGCGCCGATTTCAGGACCAGGCGCTACGCGATGCACACGGTCAGAACCGCGTGCGCGACCAGCCACATTTACCGGTGGCACACTATTCTCTACCGGAATCTACTACTCCACGTCCGGTACGCGACCGGATAATTCACAATTCCAGATTTTCGGCTACTCCACGCGTTAGTATGAGTAGCACCCAACCTGATTCTTCATTAATTGAGTGTGGAAATTCGAGTGTGGGGGGGGACTTAAACCCCGCATACGTGAATCACGTTTCCGTGACCGCTATTACGCGATTTGTCAGGGAGCATGATCCGGTATATCCACAGTACGCGGAGAGTGTAAATGTGGCGCGTTCTATGGCGCCAATTGAATTAACTGTGAATTTATGTGGTTGGCAATTGATTCATTGGTTACAGGACAGCGTGGCTGGGCGCAGTGTTGACTGGGCTAAGCGTAATGGCGCCCTAAATTATGGCGCTCAGAATTATGGCGCTCAAACTTATGGCGCCCAGAATTATGGCGCGATGAGTGCGCCGCAACATGTGCAGTATTTTGTCCCACAAGAACGCAAAAATGACCCTCAAACTTTACAGCAGGCGTACGATGACCTACAAGCGCGTTTTCAGGAGTTGACACATCAAAGGGCAGCGCCGACGATGGCGCCACCGGAACCAGCATTCGACGAAACACAGCCAACAAGCGTGCGCGACACAGTGGCTATGGCAAGCGCAGCGGCGGCTGGCGCTCAGCCGACAAGCCAAAAGGATCCTTGGTTGGTGAAGGATCTTACAAAGTTGCCAGGAGCAGTGGCACACACACCTAACGTTGAACTTTTGAAATATTGGATGCTTGCAAAACCTCATTTAATGGATAAAATCCCAGTTTTCTCTAATAAAACCGAGCAATTGTCATTTACGGAATGGAAAAGGTGCGCGCAAATGGCATCTTTGTCGGTAGCGGACCCCAGTTTGCTTCAGCAGTTCTGGGTAGAAGTTCTGTCAACTAAGTTGACGGGCGATGCGCACCGAGTGCTAACTACGTTGTGTGTTCCAGATGATTTGTTGAACTACTCTAAAGTTTTGCTTGATTTGAGCGCTGTATTTAAGGATGTAAAAAAAATTTATTCCATGGCGGAGTGGGATGCCGCCGCCATGACGCGGAATGAGTCGTTTTTGGACTTTTATTTGAGGTTGTTATCAAAATTTCCGCGCAAATTGCGAGAGTCTGTCAATTATGACAGAATGATGGTAGACCGAATTGTGGCCACGAAACTGTGGGCTAAATATGACGATCAGAAATATGATCGTTTTGTCATGGCTAATTTTGCCACTCTAGGTAAATCAAAAAATTTGACAACAGTGCAAATGGTCCAGATGGTGGAGGATTATTTTCTCCAAGTAAAAAAACCCTCCAATTTTTCCGCGCCAAATCAAAGGGGCGCAAACGTGACACAAACACCGCGGGCGTCAACTCGCTTCAGCATTAATAAAATTATGACAGAAAACGCCAAAAATCCTTGGTGCCCGAGACCCAATCACGTCGGGCACAGGGTGTCTGAGTGCAGGTTGACACAAAAAGAGGGTCAATTTGGCCAAAACTCGGGGCCTACATCACTAGACCCCGCCTTGCTAGCGCCTAAATCGCAGGGCTACGGTCAAGTGCAGCGAATTGGACCCCCTCATACTACCCAAGGGGGGGCACAACCTAAAACACCTACATTTGCTAAATTGGCTAATGTGGATACCACCCAACATGAGGATGACATTGACGGAGAAATTAATTCTGACAAAGATTTCTCTAGCACCCCATGGGGCATTTATTGTGACAAGTTTAAACACCGTCTAGCAGCCTCATTCAATGATGATCCGGGTGGGTTCAGTGATTGGCAAAGGAATTTTTGGACAAAATTACAATCACATTTCCCACCACAGATGCCACATCGTCCAAAGTGGCAGACTTCTTTGGAGATGTTTTCCCCGCCGACACCTCTGATGTTTCAGGAATTTGCGATGACATCTGATTCATGTATAACCACAGGTGATAACACGGATACTAATAATTGCCAGGTGAACTCTCATTCAGTAAATAAAAACGAAATTGATAATTATTCTATCAACACAAATTCAAGGAGTACAGCATTTACATGCATAGGAGAAAATCAAAGATTGTGCATAAAAATTGAAAAATCAAATGGACCCCAGATTTTTGCAGAGTTAAAAATTGAGAATATACCTTGCAAGGGGTTGCTTGACACCGGATGCAATCGCACAATCATCCCTTTAGCTTTTTTAAAAGAAATAGCTACAAAAAGTGGATTAGACATCGACAAACACTTGCGCCCAACAAAAATCGAGGTACACATGCTAAACGGTAAATCTACAGAGGGATCAATGTATGAAATCCCACTGTATTTTGAGCACACTTCACCCATTGACAAAGTGCGACGAAAAGTATTGGTTGTGTGTTTGGTAAATTTTTCACACACAGCCATGGAGGACATTTTAGTAGGCACTGACGTCATGTCGTTCCTCAAACTGTCATGGATAATTCCCTTGGCTTTAGAAAAATTAACCACAGTGGTTCCGACGGAAAATGAGGAAGCACAGAAACAATTTGATCGAATTCAAAATAGCTTTTCCACATTATTGTCAGACTATATACGCTTGCGAAAAGACTTGTATGTTCCAGCAAATGGATACGTAAACGTGCCAGTGCGTGTGCCTGACAAACCGAATGATACGCCGTCCATTGCTTGGAAAAACTCAGCATTATTGATAAGCCCTTCACCAGACATAGGAGATGCCGGCTTACAAATGTATAACACACGAGTAAACATTGCGCGAACAAATTCTTATTATTTAACAATATTCAATCCGACTGATACACCAGTCTATTTAGGAAAAGATACCCATGTGGCAGACTTTGACATTTTGCCAAGAAGCCAATTCTTCAAATTGGGAAAAAATGGTCATTTATTGAACTCACCTGTGTGCGCAGCAAAATTTGGCGCAATTTATGACACCGTTACCTGTGCAGGGGCTATACAAGTGCCAAAACCGCCGCTAGATGAATTCTCAACACCAGAGATTTCCACAGAGATGACTGTGGAAGAAAGGGTAAAATTCATTTTAGATAATCTACCTAAACAAAACAGGGTGCAACTGAGTGCATCTGAACAAAAACAATTTGAAAGTCTACTGGCTGAATTTCACGACATTTTTTCATGCCACGACTACGACGTGGGCTGCACACCATTAGTTTCACATCCCATTCTCACAGATCCAAATCACCCACCTATCAAACAAGCATCACGGTATGAACCGCCTACCAAGCGAGATTTCATTCACAAAACTATAACATCCATGCTGAAAGAGGGAATAATTGAGCATTCTGACGGCCCCTGGGCATCACCAATTACCATTGCCCCAAAAGGCGACAATGATTATAGGTTTTGTGTTGATTTCAAGATGGTTAATTTGATAACAAAAATTGATAGCTATCCCTTGCCACGCATTGGGGAGATTCTTGCAGAATTTGCAGGCCGCAAGGTGTTTACCGCTATAGATATCCGCCACGGTTATTACAATGTGCCCCTGGCGGACGAGGATTCTAAGGAAAAAACATCTTTTGTGTGTAGCCTAGGTCAGTTCAGGTACACAAGGTTACCGTTCGGTACTGTGAACGCGGGCGCTACTTTCCAGAGAATGATCAATATAATGCTGGCCGATTTAAATGAGAATTTATCTCGAGCATGGATTAGGGCGTACATTGACGACATACTGTGCTGCAGTGACACGATCGCGGAGCATTTGATTCATTTGCGCCGTTTGTTTAGTCGCTTACGTTGGGCAAATTTACGTATGCAGCCTAAAAAATGTAACATTTTCACTTCCACCCTAAAATATCTCGGACATCAAATCACAGCGGAAGGAATATCCCCCGCCCCGTCCCGAGTAACCGCCATGACTGACTTACCTAAAGTGCACACAAAACAAGATTTGCGACGATTTTTAGGAAAATGTGTCTACTACAGTCACTTCATTCCCAATTTCAGTCGTCTTGCGGCACCCCTCTACACAATCCTCAAGGGTAAGGTGCCAAAAGGAGGGGCAACCCCCTTTGAATGGACAGAACCGATGTTGGATGCATGGCACAGTTTAAAATTTTGTCTAGCATCGCCACCAATTTTGATTCACCCAATTCGTGATGGACGCCCATATTATTTAGAAACTGATGCCAGTTCTCTGGGACTGGGAGCTGTACTCTCACAATACGGTGACGATGAAAAATTGCATCCAATATCCTACATTTCAAAAAGGTTAACACACCCACACAACACTTTTTCAGCAGCAGAATTGGAAAGTTTGTGCATTGCATGGGCGATTCGTCGATTAGCCGATTTTGTCGAGGGACAACGATTGATTGTAATTACTGACAACAGCGGAATTGCCCAGGCGCTGAAAACGCCGCATCATTCAAAGCTCGAAAGATGGTCCATCTTCCTACAAGATAAAATTTTGGAGTTCCGCCATAGATCAGGAAGTTTAAATATGGTAGCGGACGCACTTTCGCGCAATCCGATATCCGAAACCGAGTTTGGTGATGACGAACTTGCTCGACCGCCGGCTTTAGTGCGGGGGGCAGCCGCACGAATGATGCCACAAGGCGCAACCTTTCTAACGCCATTACATGCACAAAAAATTGTATCATCTGTTTTTACAGCTGATTGGAAGAAAATTCAATCTGGAGACCCAGAATTGTCAAGTGTTTACGCACAGATCTCATCAGACCCGGATTCGGTACCGGGCGCTTTATTGATAGATGACATTCTATACTTTGTCACAGCAAATAATTCAAATTCTTATGCTATATGGCCGCCTCGCACATGGCAGCAAGCATGCTTGTCAGAAGCTCATATGGGCATCTATGCTAGCCATGGCGGCCAACAGCGTACCATTGATTTGCTTTGTCAATATTTTTCTTGGCCCACGTTGAAGTCCGACGTTATGCAGTATTGTACCGCTTGCACTCATTGTCTGCAGTTTAAGAGACACAGGTTACATGCAGGGCCGATTGGGTCCACTGGAACACCTTCTCAACCTTTTGAAATAGTGCATTTGGACACGTTCCAATTCGAACATGACAAACAGAATTCCAAAGTCATTGTGGCAGTTGACGCGTTAACACGATATGTTATAGCGTTCCCAGTAGCTTCGTGTCGCGCGGAAACAGTGTCGCGTAACATTTGGAAGAATTTATTTTTAGTAGTGGGAGCACCGCGTTTGATAATTACAGATCAGGGCACAGAATACGTTAATTCCTCATTTCGCCAACTTTGTGACAAATTTGGGACATCACATTCCCCCACACTATCACATAATCCCGCGGCCAATGGTATGGTGGAAGGTGTCAACGGGCGCTTACGCGACATTTACGCAATTGTGAAAAAAGAGAACCCAGGTTGTCACTGGAAAAATCTTCTACCATTAGTGGTATTAAAACATAATTTAGCATTCAATAAAAACACTTCCTGCTGCCCGTTTTTTCTGGTCTATGGGTTCCTACCTCATTGGAACTTATTTTATGCGGCAGCAAAATCTTTAGATGCTGGCGCAGTTCGTTTATTAGCACAATCACACAGTGACAAAGCCCGCGCCACTTTCAAAAAATACTTTGATTCTAAAAACCCTGTGGAAATAAAGACAGGAGATTTCATTATGATAAAAAACTTAATTCATGATCGCAGTTTGCCAAAATTTCAGGGACCCTATGAAGTAAAAGGCGTGGAAGGGGCAACCGTGATAGTAGAGGTAGAAAATTCTATTACACGAGTTCCACATCGCTTTTGTTGGCGATTATCGCGGCCGATTTAATCTGTCATATCAACTCAACTTTTACTGGTTAATCTGCTCATTTTTAACATCTTTAAAAGTAAACATTATCACAACACTGATTTCCGTGGAGTTATTTCCACCAATACATTACTTTTGATAACACACATAACTTTTAGATGTCAACATTTATACACTTCTCACTGTGTACTATGTAAACAACAAAGTTGCAAAATAAATCACTCATCGACACGCGAATGCTTTTCTCACCGTCAAGATGCAACTCACCGTTTTCTTTGTGGCTGTTTTGGCATTTATGTCAACTTTTGCTGGCAAACCACCACCTGACCAGCCGATGGAAGATGATAGGCATGTATTTTTAACAAAATCTTCACTGTCAATCAAGAATATAATTTTGAGTTCTATAATTCAACCGTTCACGCCAACTATCAGGCTCAGTCTGTTAATCTTTAATTAACAACCTAGTCATTCAAAAATAAATATTTTATATGCTAATAAATAATCTAGCAATTTTTTCCTAGCATTTTGGCATTCCGATACTAATTTTTGACAAAATGATACATTGACACAATAACCATTCCCACAGAGTGTCAATTTCATCTGATGGCACCGAGGCGCACATTTTAGAGGACCAACCCGAGAACGCATCAGATGCGGACGACGACCTACTTCCACCCGACAATCCCGGAGACAACCCGGCAGTGACAGAAAACCCGACAGAACCCGACCCGGAAGAACCAAGCTGCAGCACGGGTCCGGGAGAGGCGCCATTCAGCTCTTACAAGTTGAAATACCGAAAAGCGATGGCAAAATACAACAGGATGTCAGGTGAGAAGTGACTGAAAAAGCGACATAAAAATAGCATACACTCTAGTTTGGGTTTCTAATCATGGGTATTCATAGGATTTTTCTACTCTGACCGCTCGATTCAATGACGTCAGAGGCGATGTTGTGACACTGCGTGACGAAACCGAGTTGCACCACAGAACCATAGTTGGATTTAAAGTGCACTTTGTTTAAATCTTTTTGGTTCTCTCCAACACAATACTATATGGGGGTAATGTCACCATAGGTGGAATGTGACAATTACCATAAAACGTTGGAAGAAAACCGCGCTTTTCGTGACAAGCAAGCCGCGGCTATCAATCGACTCATCCATGAGCGTAATGCGGCACGCATGCGCCCGCAAGTGTCCACAGCAGAAGTGGCAACACAGACCGAAACTTCCGCATTTTCATTGGTGACCGACATTTTCTTGAATGAAAGCATGAAGTGAAATATTACTTTGCAATCACTCCATGACGTTTACAATACTTGAAAAAAATAAAAACCCCTAAAACATCTGTTCAGATTTTACAATAACAACAGCAATTTAAAATATTACATTCTACAAGATTATTTCAATTATTCAATTTAAAATCTAAAAAATATTACTATTAATTACAACATAACCATTTCCAATTTCTGTTGTAATCAAACACATCATTTCAGCGTGTCCCTGTCGACTTAGACACTCGCACAACATTCTACCGACACCGCGAACATGCACCAACCGCGGGCAACATCACCGAGCTGGCGCCGAACCCACCGGAGGTGCGCAGACACCGCGCGCAGCTAGCAGACGCGGTGCGCAACCGGCCCACGCCACAACCCACGGCTGAAGAAGTTGCCGCTGAGGCTAGGCTCGTAGAGCTAGGGCGCCGTGTACCGCCGCGACAGGGTGGTGCTCTCCCACAACGCCCCCCTGTGCAAGCTACTTTTCGCAATACTGCCGCGCGTTTGAGCCGCCCAACGGCGCCGCTTAATACTTCTCGCCGCCGCTCGCGCTCACCACGCACGCGCCGTTAATTTTGTTGTTTTGGAGGAGTGTGGAGAGAGAAGAAGAATGTTGATCTGATGTTTTTGATAATGGATTTATTTGATCGATTGGTAGTTTGATGAAGTTTAAGGAGCATAAAAGTGGAGGGGAGATAATGTGGGATCCGGGATGTTTGCACATTTATGCTTCTCTGGTGATCCTTTAAAACTTGCCACTTGGGCCATATTGAGGAGTTCGGATGTACGATATAAAGTTCACAAACAACTCGCTGCTGTCTATTTCGGCCCCGCGTCTATCAGTACAGCAACATATACGGCTTATTAACCCATGGTAGCACATAGAAATGGATACTTTGATACTAAAAATGCCACAAAACCAATGAAAACAACCACCAATGTCAATTTGTGTGTGAAATTGCGCGCTTGCGTGCAAAATTTTTTTGCAAAATACCTAGTGCTTAGTACTAAAAATTTCGGCCAATGTTTTAAAAAAAAAAACATTTCGGACGTCATGTTTTTTAAATAAAAAAAACGTTTTTTTAAATAAAAAACGTTTGAAAAAAACATCGGCCAACCCTAATCCGAACCTCCATCCGCTTACGCATAAATCCAGCAAAATCAGTCTTAAACGCGCGCAGCGCCGGAAAATTGCAAAAACGCGCTGAAAAAGGACCGAGCAAATTGGCAACCAAGAGCAGACGAATATCTCAAAGAAGTCTTGAAGACACACGCCGACTATCTCATGGACGTCGCCACGAGGTTGGAGATTCAAAGATACAAAGCTTCCCTGCCGCGGCCTTACGTGCCAGGAATACCCGGTGCCCATGTCGCAAGTGGACGAGTGACGAGAGGAAGTGTAGGTGACAAGTCAAGTTGTACGTCAAGTGACAAGTAAACTTAAAAGTGACAGGCAGATTTGTAAATGAGAATGCTTGTCACTCGACTAAAACTGACCTAAGCGGCGTTCACACAGATGGTCAGTGATGACAGAAAATTCGAGTCATTCATCAACAACCGACTTTTTGTCATAGAAATCTAAAATTTCACACGTGTCATCGATGCCTGTGACAAAAATCAGAATTCCCAGGCCTGGTGCTGACGCGCCAAGGCATTATTTCCGAAATTTTTTTAATAATTTAAATAAAATAGATCGAAATTTTACAGAAAAAAATTGGTTGGGCGCATTACTGCCAAGCCTGCGCGCCGTGGTTTTTAATAAGATAGGCAACGATGACACACACAGGGGTCTCCAAGATTTTGGCCCTCACGGGGGCTGGATAGATAGCAAATCGCTCCTCCGGAGGGATAGATAGCTGACAAAAATTTCTGGGGGGGGGCTCGCGGGGGCAAAATATATAGGCTTTTGCAGTGCATAGAACGCCGAAACGGAAAAAAATCGCTACTAATCGGTTAAAAGTGGCCAAGTAGGTTTAAAATGGCTAAAACAGGCATATAACCGCATGCATATAGCCGGAGAGCACGATTTTGAAGGTGAAAAACTTTAAAAAGGTGCGAAAATTAGTGATTTTGAAAGAAAATTGGGGCAAAATTTCTCAAAAACCACTCCAGATAGATAGATAGCTGAGCGATTGGGTGGGGGGTCTTTGGGGGTAGTAGTGACGCAGGGGTATCTTGAATTTTGACCCTCCGAGTGGTTGGATAGATAGCAAATCGCTCCTCCGGAGGGATAGATAGCTGAAAAATTTTCTGGGGGGGGGGTTGGGGGGGTTTGGGAGGGGGGGGGGGTTTGGGGGGGGGAGTTGTGGTGGTTGGATATATAGGCTTTTTCGGGGCATAGAAGGAGGAAAAGGGAGAAAAATCGCTAAAAGTAGGTGTAAAATAGCTCAAAAAGGGTATACAAGAGCATATAGTACTTAAAATAGCTGAAAATAGGCAGTTAGACGCATGAACCAGTGATTTTGGAGGTGAAAATCTATATACAGGTATGAAAAATAGCGATTTTGAGCGAAAATTGGGGTATAGTTTCTGAAAAATCGCTCCAGATAGGTAGATAGCTGGGCGATTTGGGGGGGGTTTAGGGGGTAGTAGCCCAAAATTTTGCCTC
>OZ038459.1:277671-323291 GCA_964036195.1 Sphaerolaimus hirsutus | reverse complement strand
AAAAAAATCGCTAAAAAGATGTTAAAAGTAGCTAAAAAAGGCTAAAAATGGCAAAAAATAGGTATATAAACATGTGTATAGGCGAAAGACGGTATTTTCAAGGTAAAAACTATAAAAGGTACGAAAATTAGCGATTTTGAACGAAAATTGGGGCTAAATTTCTCAAAAATCGCTCCAGATAGGTATATAGCTGGCCGATTTGGGGATAGATAGCTATAAAAATTGCCTCCAGGATAGATACATAGCTGGGGGATTTGGGGGGGGGGCAGCCCCCCCCCCCCAGCCCCCCTAGGAGACCTCTGTACACTGCTGTGCATAAACTTTTATTTATTCTATTAGATAAATCGTTTGCGGAAGAAACAAGCGGAAATGAAACGGAAGTACGTTGTGCCAACATCAGCTGAAGCAAGCTCTGAGAATTTGTCTGCAGAAAAGACACCAAATGCAAATAATTTTGAAGTATTTTTAAAATATCATTATATCTTTATAGCTAACATTTGATTGCATGAGATTTTCGCTGTAGTATCTCACGGTTAGCATTGAGAAATCTCTGGGAGATTTATATTTAAAAAATCTCAGAAAATCTCAGAAAATATAAGATTTTCTGAGATTTATATTTTTTCCATGATTTTCCAGAGAGATTTAATTATATTTTCTCCTGATTGAGAAAATCTCTCGAGAAAATCTCTCTATATTTGATCATTTTCACCTTCAAATTCACTATTTCATGTGCTTTTTTTACCAATTTTCATCTATTTTTAACAATACATTTGCTTTTAAACCCATTTTTGGCAATTTTCCCTTTATTTGTAGTTTTTCCTCCCCTTTTTCTGTTCTATGGCATGAAAGAGCCAATAAAAAAGTTTTCTGAAATACATTTTCTGTCCTCAAGTACTTTCAAGAAGTATACATAAAAGAGAGTACTGGAACTTTTTCAGAGGAAATCTAGATGTATTTACTTAATACTCAAGTATATATATTTTTGAGTAAACGTGAATAGGTATGTTTTAACCCCTGGACCATACCAAACCCCTGCAGTCCCATGAAGACCCAGTGCGCAAGTACGAGGCTGTACCTAAGAACCTAAGCATTGGCACTGGATGTTGCTACTTATGCAATTGGAAATACACTTACCAAATTTTGGTGAAAACGTCATCTGATAAACTCTGTGGGGATCATCACATGTGAAAGTATTGTATTCTACTATGAGGAAAAATGTGCCTAAACCATATTTTTGTTCATTATTTGGATACTAAATACATGGTAGCAGGGGTCTCGAATGGGGGGGGTTGGGGGGGGGTTACCCCCCCCCCCCAAACCGCCCAGCTATCTATCTATCCCGGAGGCCGCTCAGCTATCTATCTATCCCGGAGGCAAAATTTTGGGCTACTACCCCCTAAACCCCCCCCCCCCCCAAATCGCTCAGCTATCTACCTATCTGGAGCGATTTTTCAGAAACTATACCCCAATTTTCGCTCAAAATCGCTATTTTTCATACCTATATATATAGATTTTCACCTCCAAAATCACTGGTTCATGCGTCTAACTGCCTATTTTAAGTACTATATGCTCTTGTATACCCATTTTGAGCTATTTTACACCTACTTTTAGCGATTTTTCTCCCTTTTCTTCCTTCTATGCCCCGAAAAAGCCTATTTATCGAACCACCACAACCCCCCCCCCCCAAACCCCCCCCCAACCCCCCCCCAGAAAATTTTTCAGCTATCTATCCCTCCGGAGGAGCGATTTGCTATCTATCCAACCACTCGGAGGGTCAAAATTCAAGATACCTCTGCATGGTAGTACAAAGTGTGCCATCAGTATACAATATGCTGTTATCATATGAAATTGTGAATGAATAGGTAAAACAACAGTTTATTTGCTCATATCTACTCTCAATGGTTCAAACACCTTGAAATATCGATTCAATCATACTTCAAGTTGAGAGATTTTTTGAGATTTTTTTGAACTGCAAGAGATTTTCTCAGAGATTTAATTATATTTTTGAAAATGACCTAAGAGATTTAATTATATTTTTTTCTTGAGAGATTTTCTGAGATAATATTTAATTATATTTTCTCAAAATCGGTCGTTTTTTTCAATGCTACTCACGGTTAACTTAGTATCATAACTAGTGGTGTTTAAGGCACCGGGAACTATGGCACCGAACCGAACTGCACCGGCACAGGTGCCAGCCATAAAAAAGTACCTGGAACCTTGAAGCAGCGGCGGAAAAGGGCACCGAATCGCACCGCGCCGGTGTCGGTGCCTGTCGGTGCATTTAAAGCGCTAATGAAACAGACGCTCTTTCACGCTAACCAAAGCTTAAGTACCGATAACCCATTTGAATTCACACGCGCCGCATGCAGAAAATCATGAAAAAATGGATTATAATAATCACTATTTTCATTACAATCAAAGTTTTGTGGTCACAGAATAATTTCAAAATTAGTCGTGGCAGACAGCAGAATGGCAGGCGTAAAAATCTAAAATTATCAGAACTCGAAAGAATAAAAAGAAATCCTGACTGTAATAGAATAGACGGTGGAATCGATGACCTACGCATGGACATTGAAAAATTGATTCGAGCTGTTGAAAAAAGGTAAGGCCCCTTTCACACTGTTCTTGTGTGACGACAATAGATCTTACACGTCACAGACCGTTTTGTGATGACAAATCTATTTTTAGCTGATTTTCATGAGTGTGACGACCAGGGGTCTCCAGGATTTTGGCCCTCGCGGGGGCTGGATAGATAGCAAATCGCTCCTCCGGCGGGATAGATAGCTGAAAAATTTTTCTGGGGGGGGCTGGGGGGGGGGGCTTGGGGGGGGGGGCTGGCGGGGGCACAATATATAGGCTTTTTCAAGGTTAAGAAGGCAGAAAGGGGAAAAAATCGCTAAGAATCAGTTAAAAGTAGCCAAAAGTAGGTATAAAATGGCTAAAAATAGGTATATAACCATGTATATAGCCGGAAAGCACGATTTTGAAGGTGAAAAACTATAAAAAGGTGCGAAAATTGGTGATTTTGAGCGACAATTGGGGCAAAATTTCTCAAAAACCACTCCAGATAGATAGATAGCTGAGCGATTTGGGGGGGGTCTTTGGGGGTAGTAGCCAAAAATTTTGCCTCGGGATAGATAGATAGCTGAGCGGCCTCCGGGATAGATAGATAGCTGGCCGATTTGGGGGGGGGCAGCCCCCCCCAGCCCCCCCCCCCCCTAGGAGACCCCTGGTGACGACTGGTCGGCCCCGTTATTGGCAACAATTAGTAGTGACCCTTTTTTAACCATGCTCATTGTGACGACTAGATCAAATATTTTACTTGTCATCACACTCGCGCAATGTGACGACCAATTTTTTTTAATTGTCGGCGCACCTGTCGGGCTCCGAACAGTGACAAATTTTTTTATAAACATGTATAACTCTTGAGCAACACACACAATTCATCTGCAAATTTGAATTGCATATACACCTAGGTGGTATGTGTACATTACCACATTCACTCATGAATATGGAACTTTTCACTCGACTTATGGAACTTTTTCAAGTGTTGTAGGAGTCATCACAAAAATGCAGTGTGAACGCTGCTTAAACGTTTTCTGAAAATATGTCCAAATATTTACCAATTGCGCGGGTGGACAAGTGAAAATACAAGTCAGAAGTGGTAAGTAAATTCAGTAAAAGTATTTATAGTTTAAACTGGATGGACATAACGCTATACAATGAATGCTACCATACCTTGATGAATATGGTTACATGAAAAATTGTGCACGAAAATCTCCCAAAGTGGGAGCAATGTGATCTTATGAGGTACTTTTTTATTCTGTTCGTTTATTCAGATAAGATATGGTAGATTTCATTATAAGGTGTGCCGTCGGTAGACTACAAGTCATAAATTTAATTTAAAAATGAGAAGCAATAGCACAACCCCCACTAATTGCGGGTTTTTAAAAATCATTTCGTCTCATTTATGAAGTACCACTACCGTATTTCTCCGATCAAAGCACCCCGGGTGCTTTACAAAATTGGAGCAATTTTCAAACAACTTTTCAAGTGCCGTTTATAGCACCCTGGTGCAATGCAAATCACCGGGTGCTATACTATGTTTTCTTTGATAGCAATAGTTATACTTAAGTAATGATGCAGACGCAGGGTGGCAGACGGTACGGCCTTGCGGTAAACCGTACGGTATGGTAAATTTTCTTTTTTGCGGTAAACGGTACGGTACGGTAAATCTTCAATTTTGCGGTAAACGGTACGGTACGGTAAATCTGAAAAGTGCGGTTCGCGGTACGGTACGGCAAATTTTCGCTTGTCAGAAATGTACCAATGCCGGACTACAGACAACTTTTACTTCATGAATTGACAGAAAATTGAATTATGCAATGTGTTAATGGACTTCAGAACACAATAACAGTGTGATAACATAGAATTACATTAACCACAATGTGGCCACACAAGCTAGTTTTCAATGTTCCTGTTTGAAAACTTGTAAATCAGCATTGAACACATTGAGTTTTCTAGAATGAGTCGTTTTTACTCTCCGTCAACTGTAGATGACAGGCACCTCATTCTAGAAAACTCAAATGCATTCAATGCAGATCTACAAGTTTTCAAAATTTTGGTTGAAAACTAGCTTGTGTGGCGCCAATGCAGTGTCTCAATATATAGGCTTTTTAAAGTTTAGAAGGAAGAAATGGAGAAAAATTGCTAAAAATGTGTGAAAAATTGCTAAGTGGGTGAAAATGGTAAAAAGTATATAAGTGCATACATATGTACCTACAACAAATAAGCTCAAAACATTGAGGATGATGTAAAACAACTACAGTGCGATTTGAAGCACATGGCTTGATCTTAAAAACACATTATACTAATGTAAATGAGAAGTTACAGCAATATTGCATGTGGAAATGGAAGGGTTTCAAATCAGTCCAAACAATGTTGTCAAATTGAGTGCGGTACGGTACGGTAAATTTTGGAAAATGCGGTACGCGGTACGGTACGATAAATTTCTAAAAATGCAGTAAACCGTACGGTACGGTACGGTAAATTTTCCAAAAATGCGGCACGGTACGGTATGGTAAATTCTGCCACCCTAAGTACCACATGACAATTACCACTTGTTACCTACCTATTATCCATTTATGACTTTTATTTTTACTTGTAACTAGCGGAATTGGTCCCAGGATGGGAGAAAGTATGGAGTGCGGTAAACACTAAACGGTACTGCACATTTATTTAATGCCGATAAAAGCAAATTTTACCGGATACATATTTTACACGACATTTGACAAAAGTGGGATGTTCTACACTTTGTAGACATTTTGTGGGGTACGTGACGATAGCCAAGGTATCGACCTAAAAACGCGGAGCTACTTGTGACTGAGCGATTTTGCACCGATTCATCTAGTTTTGCGAATTTGTCATTTTGCTTTCTGAGCCTAGAAAAAGCGGGGACCCCCAAAAAACCCCAACCCCATAAAATTTTTAATAGATTACTATCCTCCGGAGCAAGGACGTATCCAGGGGGAAGGCGGGGGGCTGCAGCCCCCCCCCCCTTCCCGGGTTGAGACCTAAAAAGTCCCGGAAAATGCACAAATTTTCCTATATATTTGTCGATGTTTCTCAAAAATTTTGCGCGCAAGCGCGCAAATTCTTCCCCATGCATTGTATTCTCATTTTGCCGCCCTGTAAACCAAACCTTGGAAATGAACACACTTTTCGACTTTCGTCGTATATGTATGCATATTTTCAAACATATAAAGTGGTTCCTAGCGCTGGCGCCAACGCCAAAAGCGCGATAGCGTGGCACCTTTTTATGGCGCTAGCGCCAAAACGCCTTTCCGTCCCTATAAAGGGAAAAAATTGGGGGGCTGAGCCCCACCGGTTCGCCGGCCCCCGTAAACAAGCAGCCCCCCCCCCCCCCGCTCAAAAATCCTGGATACGTCCCTGCTCCGGAGGGACCATTTACTATTTAGCCGAGCCGCCGCGAGTGTCAAAATACTGGTGGGTGACCCCTGTTATTGTGTGCTTCATTTCCATAGTGATGCAAAAGCGCCATCAAAGTTGGGTTGGTCAATTCCCTTTGGCGCTATTGGTTCTTATCTTAAGGCTACTTGTCGGGGGAAGTAGGAACAAAAGCGACTGGCGCTGGCGCGAGGCGCCGCGTCATGGCGACATTTTTATTTGGCGCTTGGCGCTGTTGGTTAAAAGACGCCATGGCGGTTTTGGCGGAGGCCAGACCACTTCACATCCTAGCTACTTTACATTCTGTCCAAAAGCTCTAGTTTACATCCCGTACTGCTTCACATTACATTCCACAGTGCATTAGTTTACATTCTGTGGAGAAATCTGACATCCCCTACTTTCTGCACACTTTACATTCCACCACAGTGCTATACTTTACATCCCACTGTCTTCTGCAGATATTTATTGTAAGTTAATATGAAATGCTTCACATGGTGTACTGTGACCTCCACATCTGTTATGCTATTTGTGCATGGTGGGTGAACTCTGTAATGTAAATGTCAACCCTTGATGTAAATATAAGTGTGAATGACATGTAGGTGACACCTCTTGAAATGTACTTTATGTATTCATTTGTGCTACAGACTGTATTTACATAAATATTTGTAATGGGAATTGTATTGTGTGTCACAGGTGTGTTTGCAAACCATCTGGAAAGTGTTTCAATTTTTAAGCATTTTTTCTCAAATGACTTTAAAATATGTTTTTGAAAATGGTTTTAGAATTTTCAAATGAAATTTTTCAATTTTCAAATATTTCTGGTTACTCAAATTGGTGATTTAATTTTTTATAAATTTTTATTACTTTTCAAATTTGAATTCAAAATAAAACATTGCAAAACTTGAAGAAAAATGAAAAAAAAATAAAGAAAGTTTTTGAATTTTCAAATTAAGATTTTATTGATTTTTCAAATTTTTAAATTTTAGAATCTGCCTGATTACTCAAATTGCTTTTTCAAATTTGCAAAAAAGTATTATATTTCATATGCAAAAATTTAACTTTTCCCATTTAAAAATTTTCAAACTGAAAAATATGCAAAAACTTGTAAATTTTAGAATTTTGAACTTTTTTGCATTTTTTTCACTACAAAAAACATTTGACTGAAAAAATCTATCAATTAAAAATGCCTATAAAATGCAAAACACAATCAAAAACATCAAATTCACATGGAGCATCAGAATAAATCAGAATATGGTGAGTCTGAGTAAAATCTTGGAAGGTCACAGAACATGAAAAAACATTCAAAATTCATTACTATACTCTATGGACACTATTATTTACCTCTGTTACATGACCCTTGGTTTCTTTTGTAAATGCCTGTTTGTAAAACAAAAGTGGTGTTTGTATTATGTGTCAAATGATTTGATGGACAGCTGTTTACTGTGCCTATCTTATTGGATGATGCACAATAGGGATGATCACTTTTATTTGAAAAATATTTATGTATACTTTAGTATTGAGTAAAAACGTTTACGTTTCCTCAGAAAAAAGTACCAGTAGACAAAGTGAAGTGAACTGCAATGGTTCCCCAAAAAACCGCAATCCAATTTTTGTTTGTTGCGTCTGTTGTGTAACACTTGTGATATCTTGTTACACTCATCAAAGTTTGTCTGTTCAACAATAGGTCTATGCTCATATTTGATTGACATTTTCTCAATGTTCCTCATTTGAAATGTCAATCAAATGTGAGCATAAATGCACTGTTACACATAGCGTTGACCCCTATATTGCTAAAGATTACATTTCACAATATTAATCAAATCAAACATTTCAATTGCATGCTTGCCCCATCCAACTAAATACATTTTACCTTTGTGTGACTCATCTGGAGTCATAGACTTCTGTTTCTTGATGTTTGAAGTTTTTTATAAATGCCCACGCGAACTTAAAGTGATGTATGGGTTTTTGCACAGGTGTACAGGTGTTCAAGTGTACTCACAGATGAGTGTAGCTCATGTCATTGCTTTTTTTCCAGAATGTAAAGTGTAGCACCAACGTGGAATGTAAAGTGTGCAGAAAATGCAGGATGCAACATTTTTTTGCAGAATGTAAACTGAAGCAGCATAGGTAGATCTGTGGAATGTAAAGTGAGCAAATACAAAGAATGTAAACTGACTAGAATGTAAACTGATGCACCCTCGTTTTGGCGCTAAAGTGTTGACCCCTTTTAGATCATTACATGAAATGCTACCCCCTGTTTACACGCTTTCCGCTTTCCCAATACGCTACATTGTTTTTCGAAATACTCGTCCCACGCACGCGCACCTAAACCGGTGTTCATAGGGTTCATAGGGATCGGGATCGGGATCGGGATTCACTTTTTTGAGATTTCGGGATCGGGATCAGGATCGGGATTGGCCGGGATTGGGGTCACGGGATCAGGATCGGGATTGGCATTTTTTCGGGATCGGGATTGGGGTCTAGGGAAAGAGATTTTCGTCACTGTTCTGGCATTCACAGTTGTTCATAAAGGTCTCAAAACACTGTTGGATGCCAGAAAAGTGACATAAAATGGACGCTGGGGGTTTGCGTTCACATTTTTGCATGCAAAATTGCCATTTTTTTCACTTTTTATAATTTCCACTCGTTTTTCCGGGATCGGGATCCCGGACTTGGGAGATTCTCGGGATCGGGATTTGAAAGTTTTCGGGATCGGGATTGGTATTTTTGGATTTCGGGATCGGGATCGGGATTGGGGTTTCGGGATCGGGATCGGGACTGCTAAATCCCGGAATTCCACGGGATCCGGGATCGGGATCGGGATCCGGGATCCCGTTTGAACCCTATGTTCAATTTCTCACAATTTCTCTGTCAAAAATCATGGATGCAAAAAAAATGTTTTGAAGTAGGATTCAATCATTAATATGTGAGATTATCGATGGGGTATCCCACGGCTAATTTCACATCATAAACAGGCGCTTTTACTCTATACAAAGCCAACATTTTGTTCCTTCTATGGTGCCGCGTTTTATAAACGAGAAAAACATGAAAAAATGGCTAACAATTATCACTTTTCTCATGACGATCAAAGTTTTGTGGTCACAGAATAAGTTGAGGATTAGTCGCGGCAGGAACCAGAATGGAACCCGTAATACCCAGGGAATATCAGAACTCGAAAGAATACAACACAATAAAGAATGCATTTTGATAGAATGGAACACAGAGTTGTAAAAACGTATTTATGTTTACCCGAACTACCTGGGTTTCTGCGTATTTATACTGAAAATACACAAAAAATACTGCTAAAAAACCATTTCGCTTAGTTACGTTTTGTTAAGAAAAATAAAACTACAGAAAATAACGAAATATACATGAAAGAAACATAAGTTCTGCAATGGGACACCTTACACTAAAATCTACTGCTCCACAACTGGACATTGAACCAAATATTTTATTAATCTTTTCATCAGATTACATTCTATTAAGATTTTGGTGCACAATTGGTCATTTAGCTATTTATTCATAAAAAACTTGAAGAAATCATTGTATACCATTCAATCTATCCATTAACAAGTAACAAGTAACAGTAATAGATTACAATGAGACCTTTGACCTACCATATGCCATCACAGTTGTTAAAATGTATGTACATTTACTCGAAAAATACGCGTACGCGAGACGCGGTAAATACATTTACATATACTTTAAAAAAGTAATGTATACAATTTTACACGTAGAATTTAAAAGTACACGCGTACAGAGAAAATGTATTTTTTTGTTAAAATCACAATTTGCCATTGCTAAAATAAGAAAATTTTCAAAAATCATATCATTTTTCTAAAAAATATTAATTAATCACTAAAAAACCACATCTATTATGTCTTGCAGTGTAAAACTCACTGGCACATGTAAAAAGTAGCAGCTTTTACATTTTCCAAGGAAAAGTACTCGCTCTTACATTTTACTTGGAAAAATATATTTTACTCACATGTAGGCATGAGTTTGAGTATGAGTAAATTAAGTATTTTACTTTTTCTATACTTTTTGGTCAGTAAAAAATAAATACTTACATTTACAATACTTTTAAAAGTTAAGTGATTCTAACAACTCTGTATCTCATCTGATTTGAAACCAACAAACTATCTTGAAATTGGTTCATTAAGTATCTGCTTTCAGATTGCAATTTCAGATGACTTAATTCATCAAAATACAGTAACTCTCTTTGTAAAGAATGGTATCCAGTTGGTAAAGTTACACACTTAGGCCAGTGATACTACACACAATGTTTGCATAATTTTGATGAATGATTTCATGTCATCATAAATTCAATCCTAATTATGGTTAGTAGGAGTATTTACAAAAAGTTTTTTTAGTGTATACCTTCTTTTAAATTTTCCCAGGTATATAAGATATGTTTTACATTGCAGTAAAAATATCTATTCGAAATTTCGAAAAAAATCAATAACGTTTACATTTTCCAAAATTACCATTACTTTAACAACTCTGCTGGAACCTAGATAATCTACACATCAGCTTTGAAGAACTGATTAAAACTATAAGCAAAAGGTGGATGCTCCTGAAGATAAATATTTGTCTAGGAATTTATTGACAGCCGATAAATGCTAGGTTTCAGTGGTAAACATAGAATAATGAGATTTCATAGGACAGCAGTGATAAATCTGTCGGTAGAGCGTGGACGGGGGTCTCCAATGGAAAGGAGTTACCCCCTCAGAGGTTCAAGCTCAAGGTGTAGGTAGATGACAGAAAAGGGTAAAAAATAGTTTAAAACAGCCAAAAATACGTAAATATATAACTACGTACATATATATATATAACCCGAAGTAGCGATTTTGAAGGTAAAATTGGCAAAAGAAGATGCAAAAATTAGCAATATGGAGCGAAATTGGGCAAAAATCGCTCAAAATTTTTCTTCAGTTAAGAGGTATCTGGGATAGATAGATAGCTGGTAGATTTGTGGGGGTTACCCCCCCCCCTTGGAGACCACTGTGTTTAGTTTAGAAGAAGCGATTGCCTACTTGACAATTTTGCCAAAATCCTGGCAACCCATAGGTATGGTAACTTCACACAAATTAACAGTGATCATCGGTATGGTAATTAACATTTTCACATAAAAACAACGTCTTTTAACTATTTAAAGGATAACACGGTTGATGAAAGCAAACACGCCAGCTGGATTGTATCGGACTCTGACAATATTGGAAAGAGTAAAGAGGTGAGCTAAATAGACTTCAGAACGAATTGCTAGACCGCTTGGTCTCATTCTCGTTCACGATGCCCGGTAGCGGTATCGGTATCTCGGTGTATTCATTTCGGTCTCGGTTTAGGCTCCAGTCTCGACAGATAAAAATGTCTGTCTGGATCATGGACTAGAGATATAATGCATTCAGGCCGTGATTTAATTGGGTAGTTACTTTTAGTGAAATGAGAATACTTCACAGAATCTAGATTTTCATTTGCTTGGAGTTTCGCATGGATATGAATTATAATATCAATACCTCTATAGGCTGTTCTAAGGTTTAGAGAGAAGAAAAGGGCAAAAATCGCTAAAAGTCGGTGAAAAAAAAGGTGTTTATATAAGTATATGAAGTACACAAAATAGCTGAAAAAAGGCAATGAAACAAATGGAATAGCGATTTTGAGGGTGAAAAACTATCAAAAGGTATGGAGATTAGTGATTTTGAGCGAAAATTGGGGCAAAATTTCTCAAAAATCGCTCAAGATAGATAGATAGCTGGATGATTTGGTTGGGGGGCGGGGTTCAGTTAATAGTAGCCAAAAAAATTGCCTCAGGGATAGATAGATGAGTCGCCTCCTGGATAGATAGATAGCTGGCGGATTTCGGGGGGTTACCCCCAACCCCCCCCCCCTACTAAACCCCTGCTCTCAACTGGCCCCATTCTTCCACCCCTCACCCTTATCTGCCACCCCAATTCAGCATGCTCCCAACGGGTGACGAGAGCCAATGCCACAGGGAAGTCAGCAGGACTAGCCGCAGAATGGAGCGGCTACTCACCGAAAAGGAACAAATGCAGTGGCTTCGCGTCAGAAGAACGAGGACACGCGAACCCGGCCAGACGCTCAGTGAGTAAATGCCTTGTTCTCCAGCTGAGTTAAAATCCTCTAGTGATGTTAAACTAAGTAAATGTGATATTCTCCAGCGAAATCGGACGTCCCGTAAGAGAATGTGACATTGAACCGCTGGCGGACGCCAACCCCCACAATGGAGCCACACATAATAGATGTCAATTGTTCCCGCAGCAAAAAATGGATCCGTGAAACGTGTGGAAACGGCCGGGATGCGCGAAGCGGCGCGCTTCCACCCGCTTCCACCAACATCACGAAAATCTTGGTGAAGTGTCTTCCACACGCTTCACCTAGCTTCACCGCGCGCGTCACGAGCATCCAAAATGTGGAAAACGCTTCACTGCGCTGGCGCTTCCACACGCTTCCACCAACATCACGGAAATCTCGGTGAAGTGTCTTCCACACGCTTCACCTAGCTTCACCGCGCGCGTCACGCGCATCCAAAATGTGGAAGACGCTTCACTGCGCTGGCGCTTCCACACGCTTCCACCAACATCACGGAAATCTCGGTGAAGTGTCTTCCACACGCTTCACCTAGCTTCCGGCGCCGGCATGCTTGGTTCAGCGTCGGGAAGTGTCGGCGTGAAGACACTTCCCGACGCTTCACCGCGCATCCACACACACATTTTTTTGCTGTGTCCGGTGTCCACTCGATTTTATGACACTGTGCCGACACTAGTTTTCACTAAGAGTTTAGTTAATGGCAGTGTTGTTCAAATACGGGTATTTTTGGAAAACGTAAACGTAAACACCTTTTCCAAATTAAAAGTATAAATACTAAAATGTAAGGTATTTTTAAAATACCGAGGAAAGTCAAAAAAAAACGTATACGTAAAAAAATTTAAAATAAAACTTAAACGTAAAAATTTGAAAATCCTCTACAACGTTTTCAGTTGATGAATCTAAGGGGTAATTTCAGGCGCAGAGTAATTGCGGATGTAAATACAGTATTTCTTTTAATAGAAGTTTGCCCTTTTTTCATCAACTCGTTTACCCAACATTCTATTGGAGACACCCTCCTACTGGATCTTCTTACCGCCAATCGTTTTCCATGTTCTGCCAAGGTTTTTTAGATTGTTACGTCACAGACAGTGCATAGAATGATGAGATGATAAATACATAAAGTTCGTTCAACATTTGATGTTACAATAGCACAAAATCAATAACCAAAGCCACTAAGCCACAGCGTCCGCTGCTGATATTTTTTTTTTTTTATAGACTGATTGATATAACTAATTTCCATAAAAAAGACTTCAAATATGTTCAGAGTAGAATATGGGAAAACTGGACATACTTACATATAGTATCATGCTATCTACACAAATAGCATGAATATAATGTGCAAATAAATACACGCAAATTTATGTGTCGGGTTAGGCGCTTTCTCTGAATTGTCAATTATTTGTGGGAAATTGTTCTCAAATTTTTACGTTTTCTGGTACCCTGGTAATTGTGCCAGGAAAACGTAACAAAACGTAATGGTATTTTTGAAAACGTAAACGTAAATATAAATACCCGAATAACCGGGTATTTTGGGTAAACGTATATATAGTCAGCGTACATGATACTCTGCCCTCGTACTGATTTATGTCTCGTGTTGGAAGCGTGCCAATGATTATTAAATCATGTGATTTCTGTAAAAAAATGAAAGAAGTCATCAATGTGAATATGTTAATGAATAACATTATAAGAACAATCAATTTTATCATGTTTTATTGAAACTTGCACGCGTTAACCATCGTTGGCACACTTCCAGCGGGAACCACGCGTGCAGGGTGTAAAGTAACCGGAGTATACGTTTTTGCAACACTGGTTAATGGGCTGCGACACTATGTTCAAATGCACATGGCAATGTGATTTCCTCATCGACTCTGCCACACGTGCACTTGAAAATTGTCCTGCGACCATAATTGGACTAAAATCGAGTTGACATCAAAACAGTTGACAAACAGTGTGTGTGACGCGAATGGGGTGAAGTTATTTACATGAACTACAGTTGACGTACATAAATGACTCATTGAAATAAGCTCAAATGGTTTCGAAAGTGGAATTTTCGAAGTGAGTGAGTTTTCGAAACTTGGGTTGTCAATTAGTGTATTATCCTCGTAAACAATGCTTGTTTAGGCACAATCATAAAGCTATATTCACGTTGTTAGCGTGCTTACATGCGCAGGGCTTCCCAGACAATGGGGCTTCACCAGCGACGTGTTCGTGCTGCAGGCGATCATGGAGGGCTACAAGTTCTACACGGAATCGCTGTCGCAGCTGCCCGAATGTCAGTTGTGTCGATCGATCGGATCGATACATTCATTTTACAAATCGTAACATTTTTGCACCGCTCTTATGAGTAGTCGACTCAGCATATTGGGCATCTGTGTTCAGTGAACCTTTGCATGTGTCCAGTGGACATCTGCACTCAGTGGACATCAGTGGTGCATGTGCTGCTGCCACATGGCACTCCGAAACGGTGCCCATGTTTTTCATGTTGTGCAGCATTTTGGGTGATAATAATTGAGGCGTCTAATTCTAAAAGTCGACAAGTCCACAAAATGTGATTTCGAGTAAATCGCATTTTAAGTTTCCGAGCCAATTCCAGGCCCGTGGTGCATGTCCAATTTGGCTCTCTCATGCTTTTCATAAAGTTCCATATGTTGACAATAAAGTGTCAAATTTTCAGCCCCTAATCTCAACGTATATGTGAAAAATGGGGTGTCGATAAAATTCCATTCGGTCAGAGCAAAACTGTTTTTGGGAGGGAAATGGACTTATCGCCTTCTTGCACGCGAGAACAGTTTTGTTCATGGGAAAATATGGGCTGCCTTATGGGAAAATTATGCACTTGTCGCCTTTTAGAAATCGGTGCCCATAGTGGACTTATCACATTTCTTGCGTTTTTTCCCCATCAAAAAAAGAATCGGAGGATGGACTTGTCGCCTTTTAGCCCAAAACTAAGTGGACTTGACGACTTCTTGCCCAAAATTTTTGCATTTTTCCCCAAAAATGTCGAATTTGGCACTTTGCCATTTGGGCATGTGAGGTCAAAAAATTTATGGAAAATGATGAAAAATGTGCAGAAGTAGCCCCAGATGACGTTTCCGGGCCTAACTCGAAATTTTCATATTTTGGACTTGTCGACTTTTAGAATTGGACGCCTCAATTATAATCCACCAGCAGCAAAGCTCAGATGCAGCGAGGTGGCAACTGGCAATTGCATTTGCACAGACACAGCTGCACAGCGAAGTTGTCAACATATGTGCATGCTGTGCTGCAGCGGTGGTATTGGCACCATGCGGCAATAGTTCACGTGCCTCAAGTATCCACTGAGCGCAGATGTCCACTGCGAACATGCAAATGTGTACTATTCACAGTAGTCCACTGAGCGCAGATGTCCATAGGTTATTCACCGCACACGTATCACGACCAGCCCAAGCACATTCATTTGCATGTATTTACGGACTTGAGGGTGTTACCGCGCTGTAACCATTACTGAAGATATGACTTTGCACAGTAAATTCTGCACATGCAAATTTCGCGCCGATACTTACAATGATGTGCATAAACTTTTATTCATCCTCTTAGGTAAATCGTTTGTGAATGAACTAGCGGAAAGGGGCCGCATCCCGAAGTACGAACTTCTCGAGTGCCAGTGGTGCTACGAGCCGCCCGGCAATTTCTGCTTTGTAGAAACGCGCCACAACTTTTACACGACGTGCTACGAACGTGAGCTTTTATCTTTGAGTTTAAAAGTTATAAGTGACAAAATTACAAATCTTTAACTTGCAACAAAATGGCCATACACACCAGTTTACTACCAAAGGTTTGAAAACTCACAAATTGTAATTGAATAGATTCGAGTTTATCGTAATCAGGTGTCCCGTCTAGGGTTGGCCGATGTTTTTTTAAACGTTTTTTATTTAAAAAAACGTTGTTTTTTTAAAAAAACATCGAGTTAAAAAAAAACGTTTTTTTTCCAACCCTAGCCCGTCAATCCAAGTTATTCCAAGATGAGGAATAGTTGACGGAGATTGAAAACGGCTTACCTATTTTATTAGAGACAAAGGCATTTAAAGCTGATTTGTGAGTTTTCGAAATTTCGGTTCACACACCCAAACACTGGACGGACAGAACGCTATATTCACAAGGAATGCTACCATATTTTCATAATAATGGTTATATTTACTCGGCGGGCCAATAAAGTATGCGCCCAAAATTAGTTATGTCTTGGTCGATAAAGTGCGAGCTGGATACTTATGTATGCACTTCCACAAAAAGAAAAATATTTAAAACAGAAAAAGGCGGAGTCGCGTACAAACGAGGAATCTCTTTTCCCGTCATGTTTTTTTTCTTTTTTGCTGGAATTATTTTTATGTTATTAATGATGACGTCATGATGGAGTGTTTCCTTCAGAAAAATGCATAGCATCCGGTCCGCCGAGTATACGTAAAAATATGCGCACCAAATGAACCCAAAGTGGGAGTAATGTGGTCTGATGAGTAATTTTTTATGCCTGTTCGTTTATTCAGATGGGATACGATAGATTCGTTTGTATTTTGTACCCTCAGTAGACCGTAACTCGTCATGTACCCAGTCACAACGGTTACAGATAATCCGAACTAGGGTTGAAAAAAAAACATTTTTTTAACTCGATGTTTTTTTAAATAAAAAAACGTTGTTTAAAAAAAACTGTTTAAAAAAAAGTTTTTTTAGAAAGCTCCCAGATATGACCTTGTGTCAACATATATAGGTATATCGGACAGTGGCAATACTCTGTGATGTTATATATGACCATATAATGGCTGTGGAGCCATGGGATAGCATTATAAGTGGTGATTTGTGTCAAAAATATCCATTTTTCGTTGACATATCGTTTCTATATCGCCTTATAGTCGAATGTTCGTGACTTCAGGTAAAGTTTGGCACGGAATAGTGATCAAACAAGGTTATAAAAGGAAGTTGTTACTTTGGGAGTGAAGTTACACACTGTGGAGGTACATGGAAGCACATTACCTCAATATTATATAGTACAGCAACATATACAGCTTATTAACCCATGGTAGCACATAGAAATGGATACTTTGATACTAAAAATGCCACAAAACCAATGAAAACAACCACCAATGTTAATTTGTGTGTGAAATTGCGCGCTTGCGTGCAAAAATTTTTTGCAAAATACCTACCGTATTTCTCCAATCAAAGCACCCCGGGTGCTTTACAAAATTGGAGCACTTTTCAAAATACTTTTGAAGTGCCGTTTATAGCACCCTGGTGCAATGCAAATCACGGGGTGCTATACTATGTATTGTTCAATACCGATGTGTTGCAAAACTGTGATTGAAAGATTGAAGATTAAGAAGATAAGATTGAAATGCTTTTGCAATTATCCCACGACCCACAAATCTTTGAACACAAGCGCCACTTCAAGTTGTTCTGGTGAATTACGCCAGAAGCGTTTGATTTAGCCGCAGCACGCAAAAGAACGCCGCACCATGCAAAATATGCAATTAGATAAATAGGCATATGTGTGCTAAAAAACGCCGCGCGCCGCAATATTATTTACGCCAACATATGATCACCAAATTTTTTTTGGATGAAAAGTAAAGCACCCGGGTGCTTTATACGGAACATTTTGCATCGCACAGCACCCCGGGAGCTTTGAACGGGGGGTGCTTTGATCGGAGAAATACGGTAGTGCTTAGTACTAAAAATTTCGGCCAATGTTTAAAATAAAAAAAACATTTCGGACGTCATGTTTTTTAAATAAAAAAAACGTTTTTTTAAATAAAAAACTTTTGAAAAAAACATCGGCCAACCCTAATCCGAACCTCCATCCGCTTACGCATAAATCCAGCAAAATCAGTCTTAAACGCGCGCAGCGCCGGAAAATTGCAAAAACGCGCTGAAAAAGGACCGAGCAAATTGGCAACCAAGAGCAGACGAATATCTCAAAGAAGTCTTGAAGACACACGCCGACTATCTCATGGACGTCGCCACGAGGTTGGAGATTCAAAGATACAAAGCTTCCCTGCCGCGGCCTTACGTGCCAGGAATACCAGGTGCCCATGTCGCAAGTGGACGAGTGACGAGAGGAAGTGTAGGTGACAAGTCAAGTTGTACGTCAAGTGACAAGTAAACTTAAAAGTGACAGGCACATTTGTAAATGAGAATGCTTGTCACTCGAATAAAACTTGCCTAAGCGGCGTTCACACAGATGGTCAGTGATGACAGAAATTTCGAGTCATTCATCAACCGACTTTTTGTCATAGAAATCTAAAATTTCACACGTGTCATCGATGCCTGTGACAAAAATCAGAATTCCCAGGCCTGGTGCTGACGCGCCAAGGCATTATTTCCGAATTTTTTTAAATAATTTAAATAAAATAGATCGAAATTTTACAGAAAAAAATTTGTTGGGCGCATTACTGCAAAGCCTGCGCGCCGTGGTTTTTAATAAGATAGGCAACGATGACACACACAGGGGTCTCCAAGATTTTGGCCCTCACGGGGGCTGGATAGATAGCAAATCGCTCCTCCGGAGGGATAGATAGCTGACAAAAATTTCTGGGGGGGGGGGCTCGCGGGGGCAAAATATATAGGCTTTTGCAGTGCATAGAACGCCGAAACGGAAAAAAATCGCTACTAATCGGTTAAAAGTGGCCAAGTAGGTTTAAAATGGCTAAAACAGGCATATAACCGCATGCATATAGCCGGAGAGCACGATTTTGAAGGTGAAAAACTTTAAAAAGGTGCGAAAATTAGTGATTTTGAAAGAAAATTGGGGCAAAATTTCTCAAAAACCACTCCAGATAGATAGATAGCTGAGCGATTGGGTGGGGGGTCTTTGGGGGTAGTAGTGACGCAGGGGTATCTTGAATTTTGACCCTCCGAGTGGTTGGATAGATAGCAAATCGCTCCTCCGGAGGGATAGATAGCTGAAAAATTTTCTGGGGGGGGGGTTGGGGGGGTTTGGGGGGGGGGTTTGGGGGGGGGGGGTTGTGTGGTTGGATATATAGGCTTTTTCAGGGCATAGAAGGAGGAAAAGGGAGAAAAATCGCTAAAAGTAGGTGTAAAATAGCTCAAAATGGGTATACAAGAGCATATAGTACTTAAAATAGCTGAAAATAGGCAGTTAGACGCATGAACCAGTGATTTTGGAGGTGAAAATCTATATATAGGTATGAAAAATAGCGATTTTGAGCAAAAATTGGGGTATAGTTTCTGAAAAATCGCTCCAGATAGGTAGATAGCTGGGCGATTTGGGGGGGGGGGTAGTAGCCCAAAATTTTGCCTCCGGGATAGATAGATAGCTGAGCGGTTTGGGGGGGGGTAACCCCCCCCCCCAACCCCCCCCCCCCCCATTCGAGACCCCTGTAGTGACGCCTCACCCTGTGGAGCGTCAGGAGGTATCTCCTGACGCTCCACAGAGTGAGGCGTCAGTAGCCAAAAAATTTGCCTCGGGATAGATAGATAAATAGCTGAGCGGCCTCCGGGGTGGAAAGATAACTGGCCGATTTGGGGGGGGGGGCAGCCCCCCCCCTAGGAAACCCCTGGGCACACATAAAATCCTCGACTTTCATGACAAAAAGTAGTGTTGATAACCCACATTCTTGTCGTCATATAGACACATGTGAACAATTCTTCACGAATCACCTACCATTCCCCACTCAATCGACTTGCGGTTAAAACCACCCGGTTTCGACCCATACCTCACAATCGACAAGCTGCGGCGGCGGCGCGGCGGCAATAAACAACGCAAAACCAACCCCAATAAAGTGCGCGGAACTTCGCAGTGGAGATTGCCGCCCGAACGCAGATGAAATTCGATTATAGACAGCCGAAGGGCGATTCGAGTTACTGAAGTAAATAAACTGATGAATGTAAATTAAAAAGTATTTTATGTTCGGGTTATTTTTCACATGGGGGATAGGTTTCTGCAGGGATATATACTCGGCGGACAGCACACCTAAATAGTATGAAAACCTACCATAATTTAATGAATATAATCTTGTGAAAAATTTCGTAATTAATCATTCCACAGTAAGAACAAAATATTATGATGAAAATGTAAAAATTTTGGTTCATTATTCAGATGGGTTATGGTAGGTTTTTCTACCAAGTGTGATGTCCGTCGCGTATACACAGATGGCAATTTGAATATACACAGATGTAGGTGAATTTGAATTTGATAACTGAATTTGCAGAATGAAAACAGTCTCATGACACAATGTCAATGTAGAAATTTTTGTTTCGGACTACTTGGGAGGAAATTTGGAGCATGTCCTATTCCGTCGAATAGTACCCCCGTTTGAGCGAGCCATAGTTCCCCTCGAATTACCCCACACACGCTGGTTGTCAATTGAATTTGTATCAACTAAATTTAATTTGACTTTGCGATTTAAACTTTTCTGTCTGATAGAGCATACCGTATTACCTCGAATTAACCCCCCACCTCTCAAAATGGGCTGGGGAAATAATACCCCACCCCTCTCGAAATACCACCCTCTGGAATGATGTATATCGTGTATGCAATGTACATGATGTATTTATTACTGCTAATTTGTATCGCACCTATACATAGACTAGTTTGTGTAGCTAACTACGTTTTTATGTCCAACTATATCGTTTGGACACATTTATAACCTGTTTTGGGTACGCAAATGCCTACTATTTACTACGACCCTTACGAAAATTTCTGGCGAAATAATAAACCCCCCTCAAATTTTGCTGGCAAAAAAATAAACCCCATGGGGGTATTTAGAGGTAATACGGTAGTTAATTTTAAATCATGACACATAAGTTCCATCGTTTCTGTTATGCGTGATTCTTTCAATTTTTTGTGTTATATAGTTGACATTGCCACGGATTTAGTTCACGCGAATTTGCGATGTCAACCAGCGTGCGTGTCCCAGTAACAAAACACAGCCAGCCAAGACAGTTTCATCGAAGCACATTTATCACGGCACAATGTTTTAACGTTCATTCACGAAAAGCTCACAAAAACGGTTCGTTTGACCCCCCAGTGAACTTTGCTGACGAACAAATAACCCCCCCCCCCCCGGGGGGTAATTCGAGTAAATCGGTAGGTAGGCATGCAAAATCGTTCCGTAACTCGGTAGATTTTGCATATGCAAATGATCGAGCGCTAACAGTCTAACACGTGCAAAAAAAGTGACTGATAAATTTGATAAGGAGCGGAGATGAGGTGAAAAACTTCATTTTTCTGTTGGACAAGTGCGATATCAAATATCATAGATACATAGCTACAACAACAACAAATCGTCACCCACCCAGTTTGAACTGTTTAAGTTAGATTAAGTTTTCACGCAATTGATAATTACTTCTACGCGAATCGACCATTTCATCAAGCGAACATTTTTTCGATATACATACCTAACTGGTAGAAATCAGAACACTCTTTCGATGTTTTACCATATGTTGTTGAATAAATACCCAGTGAAAAATGCATCCGTCTTTAAATAACAACACATCAAATAAACGTGGCAGGTTATTTTTCCGCCCAGGTAACGTATTCAAAAAAATACGGTACTCGATAAAGTTTCCGACAGCGACTACTGGCAATGGAAAATTTGTACAAAAAATTCCTACGTATTTAAGCCGGAATACTCAAATACATAAATACCTATTCATTTATGTGAACGGATGATGTTGACATCAACAGCAAACAAAATTGTAGACAAAAAGCGACCAATTTTTTTTAATCAGTGATATCAATGGGGCGTTTCAACAAGAATCTGGTATAAAATTACAAGGAACTGACGAAATATTGTCCAATGTAAATAGGTAGTGCAAATATACCGATTAAATCGATTACTGATTAAGGGTGAACCCACCTGCACCAAGGTCGACACAAAACTGTCTGTACGGCCATATACACGACAAAAATATAAATAGTTGACAAAGACACAAAATGTCAACTGGTTCCGATCCCAATTCAAAGCTTGCTGACGAGCCGACAGATGACGTTCATATGCAAAAGTGTTGAATCATGCTGCAAATGAAGCCTCAAAGTTGAAAAAATATCGCGTTATGTGCAACGTACAAGGTTGGCATGTGGTATTGTGTATACTATAGTTGTTAAAACGTATTTACTTTTACTCGATAAATGCGTATACTCGAGTACAGAGTAAATACATTTACGTTTCATCCGAAAAAAGTTATGGTACTCGCTTTTACGTATACTTTTTGAAAGTACTCGAGTACAGAAAACGTATTTTAGATCGTCTTTTATATAGGTTTTTAAGAGCATAGAAGGGAAAAAGGGAGAAAATGAGGTAAAAATATGGGAAACTAGTCGAAAATGGGTGTAGAACCAAAAATATAGTCAAAAATGGCGTAAAATAGGCAAAAAGTTATTAAAATGAGTTATTTTGAGCTACATTTCTCGAAAATTTTGGCGACATTTCTCAAAAGTACTCACGTTTACGTTTTCTGCAGGGAAAAGTACGTTTACTCACGTTTACTCATGAGTAAAAGTTAAAAAAATTGACTTTACGTTTTCTGTACTGAAGGAGTGAGTAAAAAATAAATACTTTACGTTTACGTATACTTTGAAAAAAATTCGGTACTTTTAACAACTCTGGTGTATACAATAAATAATACATAGTGCTACTCATCAACAAGCTTTGAATTGGGATCGGAACCAGTTGACATTTGGTGTCGTTTAAACCAATGTGTGTAAAGCCAAAATCATTTTTGAACACTAGATAAACACACGACACAAGCATATCCCCCCGTTTGATTGGGCCCACACACGCTAGTTGACATCGACACCAAATGTCAACTGGTGCCGGTTCCGATTCAAAGCTTACTGACGATCGGACGAATGACGTTCAAACGCAAGCTTGGAATTGGGAACGGAACCAGTTGACATTTGGTGTCAATGTCAACTGGCGTGTGTGGGGCCATCGACACGCGCACACATTAAAGCGAAATATCTCCCGAAATCACTGCCGTATAAGAATAGCGTAGATAATTAAAATAGTGGTCATTCAGCCTTTACACACGGACAATTGGATGCTAAAATGATTTTTCAACGCCAGGAATGGCCGATGAAAAAAACTGCGAAGCATTAAGAAGCAGTTCGTTGATAACATAATCACCATTTAATTTGATAGTAAAACGTGAAAAGTCAATGATGCAGCGTGTTAGATGGAATAAGGGTCATAATTATTTTGTGATACCTGAAAAATCTGGTATACTCGGCGGACATCACACTTAGTATGAAAACCTACCATAACCCACCTGAATATTGAACCAAAAATTATACAGCTTTTACATCATATTATATCGTTTTTACTATTGAAAAATTTATTTCGAAATCTATCACAAGATTTTATTCATCAAATTATGGTAGGTTTCCATACTAGGTGTGCGGTCCGCGATATATGCAAAATTCAATACTTGTATTCTGTAGCTATTTTTAGGTAAAAGTACCTGTAAAGTGTCGTGTATATCAAATCTCATCCCCTAATATCCAAATCTTATGTTTTTGTATCCAAATCATACGTTTGAACATAAGATTCAGATACACATGACACTTTACAGGATCTTTTACACGACACATGACATTTTGCAGCGTCTTCAGCATGACACATGACATTTTACAGGGTCTGGGACTGCATCCAGCTGTAAGTGTGTTAATTATTTATCAGGCAAAACAATTTTGAATTGCCAACACACTCAAATCCCCAATCAGATCTTGCATTTTAGAACCATTACAGGAGGCAAAACAAATACAATCCGCATTCCACTATCCACGCTGCAAGTACACAAATAAATACAATGTCGCCGCACGCACTAGTTTACTAATGACACTGTAAACCTTTAGTAAACTCATAAATCAGTCTTGAACACAGTTGAGTTTACTTGAGCGAGTTATAATACCGTAGTCAACGACACCAGTTCCGCAAACTGAAATAACATTCAAACTTGATGTACCACACTTCGTGTGGAAATCTACCGTAACCCATTTGAAAAATGAACAAAATATACAGTTTTTTTCATCATAGTAATCCGTTTTCACTACGGAATAATTAAGTACGAAATTTATCACAAGATTTTATTCATTTAATCATGGTAGTATTCTGCGCGAGGTATGTGCTCCACTCGGTATACGAGTTGACTACAGAGTTGTTAAAACTACCGAACTTTTTTCAAAGTATACGTAAACGTAAAGTATTTATTTTTACTCACCCCTTCAGTACAGAAAACGTAAAGTAAATTTTTTTACTTTTACTAATGAGTAAACGTGAGTAAACCCCCGTAAAACGTAAATGTGAGTATTTGTGAGCAATGTCGCCCCAATTTTCACTCAAAATCATTAATTTTCATAACTTTTGCAAATTTTAGGCAAATTTTGGCTAGATATTTATGGGCTTATATATTTATTTTCGACTATTTTTCCCCCTATTCTATCATTTGTTCCTTCTATGCCTTCAAAATCCGATAAGGAAGACTACCTGAAATACGTTTTCTGTACTCGCATACTTTCAAGAAGTATACGTAAAAGCGAGTACTAGAACTTTTTTCGGAGGAAACGTATACGTATTTACTCTGTACTCGAGTATACATATTTATCGAGTAAAAGTAAATACGTTGTAACAACTATGGTTGACTAAACGTTCAGTTGACCGGCAGTAAACCAGTGCGCGCAACGTCAAACAACCCAACCACAACAAGCGACTCATTTCGGGTTTCTCTTGAGGCGCTCGCTGAGGGAGCGTCTGTGCCGCTCGACGGCCGCCGCCGGCTGGCTCTCCGAGCTGCTCGGCCGCGCCGCAGACGCAGGCGGCAGCATCGTTCGCTGGTCGTTGTAGCTGCGAGAAGAGGAATTCATATTGAGCTTAGGATCCGAATTAGCTTGAATGGCCCTACGGCTACGAACTAGAGATGGCAAGCGCTTTTTTCAAGCGTTTTTTTTAAAAACGCCGCTTTTTTAAAAAAAGCGCTGGCAAAATTTTTAGTACTCATGCACTAGGTATTTTGCAAAAAATTTTGCGCGCAAGCGCATAATTTCACATGCAAATTGCCATTGGTGGTTGTTTTCATTGGTTTTGTAGCATTTTAGTGGCATTGCTTCTATTCCTGCATGGTATCATGCAATAATAAGTTGAGGAGATATGTCAGTGTAGTAAAAAATATCCAGCCAATGTGCTCCCACTTTTCTACAGTGTGAAACATATTAAACTGTCATGTATTAGCCATCTTTTATAACCAAATTTAAGCACTATTCCATGCCTAACTTCACTTGCAGTCAAGAAACATTCAAAAACGGCGATGTACATAATTAGTCGACATAAAATTGTATTTCTTTAGCAGAAATCAACATATAATGCCATCAGATGATTACATAGCCACTCTATGGTTATAGGTATATCATCACAAGTACTGCCACTTGTCTGATATACCTGTATATATTGACTCAGGACCATATTTGGGAGCTTTTTAGGTAACGTCGTGACAATTTTTGAAAAAAGCGAAAAAAGCGCGTTTTTAAAAAAAGCGCTTTTTTAAAAGCGGGCCGTCAAAAAAGCGCTTTTTTCCATCCCTACTACGAACACTAGTTTACGACGGGTCAACTCAAATTTTAGTAAATTCCTACCTCAGCTTTGAACGGCATTTCAGTTTACCGGAATGTGATTTCCGTCAACTGCAGTTGCCGAAGATAGAATGGAAGTTGCATAGAAAGAATGGAAGGGCATACAAAATTATAGGAATTTCAATAATTGCCACAATTCCGGAGGGTACGTTGCAAAAATTTCAAAACTTTATTTTTCAAAAATTTCATAAATAAAAATTTCCCTTAACAATTGTACGCCTCAAAACATTTGCAAGTAATACACTTTACGTTGTACCCGGCACCAAATTGTATGTACTGTATTTCCTCGAAATACCCACCCTCAAAATGGGCACTATGAATTTGTGGTCCGGGAAATGCATAACAGACGTTCAAAACACTTACTGTGTTACGTTAGAACATCGTTTATATTTACCATCTACATCCTTATATAAGGCTGTAAAAACTTATACCGTATTACCTCGAAATACCCCCATGGGGGTTTATTATTTCGCCAGCAAAATTTGAGGGGGGGTTAATTCGAGGGGGGGGTTTATTCGAGGGGGGTCTTATTATTTCGTCAGAAATTTTCGTAAGGATCGTAGTAAATAGTAGGCATTTGCATGCACAAAACAGGTAATAAATGTGTCCAAACAAGATATATTTGGACATAAAAACGTATATTAGCTACACAAACATGTCCATGTGTAGCTGCAATACAGATAAACAGTAATATACATCATGTACATTGCATACATGACGTATTTATTATGTACATGACGTACATCATTCCGAAGGGGGGGGGGGGTATTTCGAGGGGGGGGTTTATTATTTCCCCAGCCGATTTTGAGGGGGGGTTAATTCGAGGGGGGGGGGGTTAATTCAAGGGGGGGGGGGATAATTCGAGGTAATACGGTAAATGGTGGTTATTGTTGCATTTTTCGCGTCTTTCTCTCAAAATTTTCACTCTGAAAAAATAAACCCCCGGGGGGTAATTCGAGGAAATACGGTACATATAGTCATACATATACTGTGAATGTTGGCGACAACAGCAGCGCCAATGGCGCCACGGCGCGGCACCTACGAGTGGCGCCATTTCAGTAACTGCGTAGGTCAGCCGCGTTGGCCAACTCAACCAACCGTCCAGCCTGCATCCGATCGACCACGTTGATGATGTCGTCGTGCGCCGCGCTGCTCGGCCGCGCGTCCAACTGCGCGTGCACGCTGTTCGACGGCGGCGCGGCGCGCTGCTGCGTCGACGAGGGCGGCCGCGACGCCAGCGCAGACGGGGGCGCCGACCGCTGCTCCTCGATCCGGTGCGACTGCGGGGGGGGGGGGGGGGGTTGTGATGGAATCTACCGTATACCAACGAATAAAAATGAATAAAAAAAGATTTTTTATTTTTATATTATTACATATTGTAACTTTCTCGATGTCGATTTCGTGCACACTTTTTACGTGGCTATCAAAATACTGTAGTGCTCTTCGAAAAACTTAGTTCAGTCGATCAGTATACTTGGTGGTTATGTTATTGGCTTTTTTTAAACAAATCATTTCTTTTTTAAGTCAAAAGCCAAACTAGTTGTAAACAACTTCCCGGTCAGATCCGGCAGGCTATTTTTGATTGCGTTCTGGATGTCATATCTCCCCTTGCGAGCGGAGCAGAACGCTGAAAATTGGGTGGTATATAGTCGAAACCACCCCCTACTCCTCATGGATGGGCAGGGCCGCGGCGACTCACTACAGGCTGGGTCGCCGTATGTAGAACATTTTTTTGGACTTTTTCAGTGTCCCACTCAGTTCCGGCACCCACTTGATTTTTTACACTGCGGATGCCGTAACTCCAGTTCTGTGGGCGGTAGAAAGCTGAAACTTTGGGGCAGTGTATGAAACACCCACCCCCACTAAAAACCAGCAGGGCGACCGACAGTGATAGTCCCGATCGCTATGTTTCAATTTCATTTTTTTAAATCTGTATATTCAAAGAAACAGACATCAAATTTAAAAAAACAGCCATTAAGTGAGAAAAAAGCAGTATAACTGCACCACATGCAAAGCTAAGAATTTGTTCAAAACATTCAAAGTTGTAAAGATAAACCCCCAAAACAGCCCCCCCCCCCCAAGTGTCAGACAATAAAATTGACTTTTGGCCACTTTTTGTTAGACACTTGAAATGTTGATTCACAGGGGAGAGTTTAATGTTTAAAGTTCCATAAAAACATAACCTCTAAAATGTCTCCTTTACAAAATTTACTTGGGGTAAATTTAAAAGTTACGTTTTTGTCAAGTTTTGTTCCTGCAATGATGTCATTATGATGTCATAAAATTTACCCCAAGTAAATTTTGTAAAGGAGGCATTTTAGAGGTTATGTTTTTTACACAACTTTTAGCCTTAAACCCTCCCCTGTAAATCACCTAAGTAAACATTTTAAGTGTCTAACAAAAAAGTTGCTCAACGTGATTTTTTGTATGACACTTAGGGGGTATTGTTGGTGTACCACACAAGAATGGTTCAAATGGGGTGAACTTTTCAGGATCTGTTTGGTACTGGTTTTTCAAGTTTTCACCATTGGGACCAGGATTCAGGTCGTGGGGTTGGGATCATTTATTGTTTGTTTTTACTACTTTTTTAAAACAGAAGTGGGTGCCGGAAATTAATGAGACACTTCGATTTTTTAAATTGAAACACGGCGGCTGGCACTATAGTGAGTCGCCGGTGGCCGCCCCATCGGTGTATAGTAGGGGTGGGTTTTGTCTACACTCGCCCCAAATTTAAGCTCTCTAACCCACCCACAACTGGAGATACGGCGCCCACAGTGTAAGAAATGAAGTGGGCGCCGGACCTATGCGGGACACTGAAAAAGCCAAAAAATAGTTTCATATACAGCTACCCACCTTGTAGTGAGTCGCTGTTGCCCCCGTCATTTATGGGGTGTAGGGGGGGGGGGTTACGAGCATATACCCCCGATTTTCAGCTTTCTACTACCACCGCAGTGGAAGATATGACATCTGTAGTGAAACAAAAAACAGGGTGCCGGATCTGACCGGGAAGGTGTTTAGTTATAGAGTAAAGGTCGTAGTTCAATAATGTTTTCTATTTTTTGCACGTCAGCGCGAAATTTCACAACTTGAAATCCAAGTCACAAACGTCCGTCCCATAGTTCCACAGCGATTATAGGGTGCTGCTGGGGTTGGAAAAATATATTTTTAAACGCCCCGATTTAAATTAAATCAGTGTGAAAAAATAAAATGTCATCTAGGGATGGCCGAAAAATTTGTTCTAACGACCTGGGTTTAAAAACAAACAACGTTTTTTCAAAAAAGGTTTTTATTTTGAAATATGTTTTTTAAAGCTCCCACATATGGTTTTGAGTCAATTTGGTTTTGCGAGCAAAAAAATTGCAAAATACCTAGTGCTTAGTTCTAAAAAATTTCGCCGAGGTTTTTAAAAAAACGGTTTTGATGGTAGGGTTTTTTTAAAAAACGTTATATTTTTTTTAACTTTGGAAAAAAACACGGCCATCCCCAGTGCCATCAATTTTTTCCCAAACACTTCCCAAACAATGACTTAATCAAATCGACTCACCTGCAGGCGCATTACGAAATCGAGAAAGTCCTCATCTTTGGGCTTGGCCGCAGCGCCACCGCCAGCGTGTTGGCTGGAACAAGCCTGTACAAAGTAACCGGGTTATTTTCTAATGAAACAAGGTTTCAAAGGACCCCCGTTCCGTTCGGGACGCCTCACTCCAGTACTCACCCCCACCCAAATCCGCCAGCTATCTATCTATCCCGGAAGCTCCTCAGCTATCTATCTATCCCGGAGGCAAAATTTTTGGCTACTAGCCCCTAACCCCCCCCCCCCCAATCGTCCAGCTTTCTATCTATCTGGAGCAATTATTGAGAAATTTTACCCCGATTTTCGCTCAAAATCGCCAATTTTCATACCTTTTTATAGTTTTTCATATTCAAAATTGCTAGTTCATGTGTTTATCGCTCTTCTTCAGCTTTTTTGTGCACTTTATATGTTTATATACCTATTTTGAGCTGTTTTTCACTTACTTTTGACGATTTTTTCCCTTTTCTCCCTTCTATACCTTGGAAAAGCCTATATATTGAACCCCTACGAACCACCACCCCCCCACAAAAAAATTTTTTTTCTTGCTATCTATCTCTCCGCAGGAGCGATGTACTATCTATGTGAACCCCCGGAGGGGTCCAAATCCACTAAACCCCTGATTTGAGTTGATGAAAATGAATTATTTTTGACCTGAATCCGTCAGCGGTACTTCACCGACTCCTCATTCTGGTAAACTCAAATGTGTAAAAAAACAGGTTCATCAACTTCAGAAATTTGAGCTGTCAACTAGTATGCGCAGCGCCACAAACCCTCACTCAACAATCCACGCAGGGGTCTCCAAGATTTTGGCCCCCGCGGGGCTGGATAGATAGCAAATCGCTCCTCTGGAGGGATAGATAGCTGGAAAATTTTCTGGGGGCTGGGGGGGGGGGGGCTCGCGGGGGCAAAATATATAGGCAATAAATATATATTTTTCAAAGCATAGATGCAGAAGGGAAAAAAGTCGCTAAAAACAGGTTAAAAGTAGCCAAAAATGGCTAAAAATAGGTATATAAACATGTGTAAAGGCGAAGCCACGATTTTGAAGGTGAAAAACTATAAAAGGTACGAAAATTAGCGATTTTGAGCGAAAATTGGAGCGAAATATCCCAAAAATCGATCCAGATTTGGCCACTTTGTGGATAGATAGGCAAAAAATTGCTTCCGGGATGGATAGATGTCTGAGCGGCATCCGGGATAGATAGACAGCTGAAGGATTTGCGGGGGGGGGGGGGTGGACCCCCACAGGAGACCCCTGAATCCACGACCAAAAAAACACCTGCTGCGCATTCTCCTTGCCACGATCCCCTTGCCGTTGCGCAGCGGCCGTCGCGGCAACTACGGGCGCGGCCAGTCCATTTCGCTGCGCGGCCGGCTCCAAGCGGTGCGGCTGGGGCTGCGGCGGCCGCCGCTGCAGTCCGGGCAGGAAGGCCAACTCGGTGCGCTGGTCGTTCATGCGGCGCGCCTGCATGCCGACGATCATGTCGACGAAGGCCTCGGGCGACTGGGCCGCGCCGCCCGGAGCGTTCGGCGCCCCGTCCAGACCGAGGTTGCCTTGGGGGGGGGGGGTTGTCATGTGGTGGCTGGGCACCATGGAGCTACATTGGGAAAGGGAACAGTGCGCTGGTTTCAGCTTGAGACAGGTTATGCGGCAAAAATCACGAGAAATTAAATGGGGAATAAAGGCTGGACAAAGTCAAATTCTTCTATTTACACAGAGTCTTTTTGCAGATTTGCATTTGCAATATCTTCTTATTTATGTGACACATTTCTGAACATCTATTAATGTCTGTCTCTCAAACGGGTGAGGTGCAATTCAAGGGCTTGTTAGTGAGTGCGTGAAACTTCTGCACAGAACAACGAAAAACACAGTACAAAAAAGTGTTCAAACATCAAAACCGACAAAAGGCCATCCAAACAAGCGATAAAATAGAATACCGCAAATTAAGGCCCACACACACTAGCTGACATCGCAAATAAATGTCAACTGAAGGTCAACCAAATAACGAAAAAGCATTTAAAGCATCACGCTTAACAGAAACAATGAAAATTGTGTCACGATATAAAATTGACTATGCTGTTTAGAAAAATAGGACACAGGAAAGTTGAAATTACATATCGTATTTCCTCGAATTACCACCCCCCTTGAATTAACCACCTCCTCGAAATACCTCCAGGTGTTTTCGGCCTGAGGAAAAAATAAACCCCCCCTCGAAATACATCTAATACTCTCGAAATACAATACGTCTGGAATGATGTACATCATGTATGCACTGTATATGATGCATTTATTGATGCCAATTTGCATCGCAGATACACATATACGCTAATATGTATAAAGATGTACGTCTATATACCCTATATGTCCCAATATATCCTATTTTCTCACGTTTATTACCGGTTTTGGGTATGAAAAAGCGTACTCTTTACTATGATATTCATGAAAATTTCTGACGAAATAATAACCCCCCCTCGAAAAAACCACCCTCAAAATTTCCCTCTGAAAAAATAAACCCCCTGGGGGTATTTCGAGGAAATACGGTAATTAATAAAAATTTAATTGACACGTTTAAATGTCAACTAGTGTGTGTGTGTGTGAGCTGGCCACAAACCATCGTCCATCTCAAGCGACACATCGATCAGCCGCAGCAGCGGGTCGCTGTCCAGCGGGTGGCTCGGCGCCGGCCGGCACCGCTGCAGCACGGCCAAAGGCCAGCGCCAGGCGCCGTCCACCCGCGCGCCCACTGCGGACGATCGTGCCGCCGACAGCGACGCGGAACGGGCGCGGCGGCACCGCCGAGTGGAAGCTCCGCCGCCGAGCAGCGCCTGTTCCGAACTGGTGGACGCCGTGTCGGCCGCGTCCAGAGAGCAGATGTCTAGCGGGATTAGTCGGGTGAGGGTCGTGTGTGTGACTGGTGCCAAGTAGGGTTGGGACGATATACCGTATGGAATATTGAATGTCGACTATTTTTTATGTCGAGTATGATATATCGACGCTTTTTCCCATTGTATCGATATCGAGGGTCCATATCGATATGTAAATCGATTATCGAGTATTAGAAAAAATCGACTATCGATATTGAAAAGTCATATTTACCATCCCAACCCTAGCGCGAAGCGTGCAGGTGATTAAAAATACGTGCGGGATAAAATATAGACGAAAATCAGAATCTCTAATCTACGTAACACATGCACACGAGATTACAACAGGGAGTGGATAATGACATTTTGTACATCAGGCAAAATAAAAAAAAACCTGCAAGCACCAATAAATTTACTGTCTCCAGTTCAAGGTCCAGTTCCAAAGAAAGGGGAACCAACATATTGTACTTTTTCACAAAATTTTGTAATATCCAAAAAATGACGAAAAAACAAATAGAAACAAATGAACAACAGTAAATATTTATTTACAATGTAGGCTTCAAACGGATTGGACTTTTTCGGGGTCGTAATCCCGCTTAAAAACCCCAGTACAACGCTATCATTCGCTTCAAATTGGAACTGAGCCCAGCCCAGGTGTCTCATCTCCACATAAACGCAGCCCACCTGGTCTAAGAGTATCAGCAGCCCTATAAGTAGGTCTGGCGCCAGGCAAACGTTCATCATGTGCCCCCCGCCCGCCCCCCGTGAGCCTGGCCGCGTCGCATCTCTGGTCGTCGATGCGCTTGCACTGCATGCGGCTGAGAAAGTCGAAAAAGTCCTCCTCCGGTCGATTGGGCGGCAGCTGCGGGCGCGGGATTGGGACCAGTTTTTGAAGGGTTGTGTTGGTGATAGAAAAAAAGTTCTAATTCGAAAGTGATTTTGGCTGTACTATGAATTTCAGTGTGAGAATGAGATACCGGTTTTGAAATCGGAATTACAGTAGATATATCCTCGAATAATGCCCACTCGAATAACTCCCCCTGTTGGCCAGACGAGAAAAAACACCACCCCTCGAACAACTCGCGCTCTTGAAAGACTACCCCCCTCCCCCCAGCCTGGGTGTAAAAATACAATACAAAAGGATGTCAGCCTACGGCAGCGACAGCAGATATTTATTGTGTACGCAGTTTATACCTTTTTTGTTGTTGTCGAAAAGTTGAATACCCAAATTTCACGAGTTGACAGAATGCATGCATACAATGAATTAAGTTCAAGTTAAATGAGGAAAAACTACCCCCCCCCCTCTCGAATAACCCCCCTCAAAAACTTCTGACGAAAAAATAACTCCCTGGGGTCTTATTCGGGATATAAGCTATAATAAATACAAAAAGTTCATTAAAAATTCAAGCGCGGGAAACCAACCCAACAAAATCCGACAGTCAAAAGTGCCCCCCCTTTCAAACCGGTTTCAATCTAGTATCGACTTCGGAACGCCAGCCGATCTGCACGTCTTCGGGCCGCGCGGCAGAAAGTCGATCGGCGCTGTGCCGCCGCAGCTGCTCCACGGCCCTGCCACCGGCGCCCGACGTGGACTCCAGCGCGCTTCTGCGACGATGAAAAGGTTAAAACGTAAATGCCTGAACGCCTTTGAGTTTAGGGTACCCCAATGAGATGTCCGTCAACTACACCTGATGGAGATAAAAAATGAGCCATACTTGGAAACTCAAATGGGTTCAAAGCTGATTTCTCAAATGGGTTCAAAGCTGATATGAGTTTTCGAAATTTCAATTGTTTAGACAATCGCGTATTTGGATTAGTAAATTCTAGGCAACAGCCGCATTAAGTAGAGGGAGTTTATTTCCAAAGCATTTCGCTTCCACATAACAAAATCGACACCACCCCGAAAAACCACCGACCCACCTTTTCCTATAAATACTCCTGACCCGATTAGCCAGGGCGTCCAAATTCATGCCGGCGAGCACGTCGACGGGCGACGGGTCGGCGCTCGCGTCGGGCATGAAGTCGAACGCGTTGTTGTTGCCGCCGTCGGCCGCCGCGGGGAGCGCCCGCTGCCGCTGCTCAGAGTGCACGCGCTCCAACTCGGCCATGTTCGACTCGGCCACCGTCTCGCCGTTCGTGTCGCCGATCTGCACCAGTGCACGTGCGCATAGGTTGATCAATTGACAGTATGCGTGCGCGGTCGCGTCTCATTTACGTTGGCACGCTGCCAACGGTAACTCGCGGGTGCAACCACATAACGGGTTAGTGGCTAAAATTCGTCATCGGCAAATAGAACGCAGCAATGAATTTCGCGTTATTTCAAAATAGGTGGCCGCAAGCGTTAGTACTACTTTGGCAAGCCGCCAGTATCTTTATGAGCTCAATCTATTGGATTCGGTAATAAAAATGGAAACAAAAAGATTTACACCTTGTGCACGCTGAATATGGGAGTTATAAATCCGATGATATTGTTTATTGAATGATATTGTTTACGGCTAACAGTGATAGGAAAAGTTTTGAGATTAAACTCACATGCCCCATGATATCCATTAAATGGAAGTTTTATGTCAACAACTCCCAAAAATATGATAGTGCAAAAATATTTACTAAATATTTACCTAAATATTTGTAGTACATGCATAAATACTAATGAATATGAGTACTTTGACGCTTAAAGACAGTTTCGTCACGCGTTTGCGTGATATATTGAAGAGTATTGAAAAACCCACACACAAATATTAAATAATATAAAGGAGTTGGATTAGAAATAATCAGGAGTTTTGTAGATTTGGACACCCGCGGGGGTTCATATAGATAGTAAATAGCTCCTCCGGAGGGATAGATAGCTGAAAAAAATTTCGGGGGGGGGGTTGGGAGGGGGGGTTCGCGGGGCTTCAATATATAGGTATTTCCGAGGTATAGGAGGAAGAAAATTGGAAAAAATCACTAAAAGTAGGAGAAAAACAGCTAAACAGAAAAACAGAAAAACAGTATGTAAGTACATAAAGTACAAAAAATAGCCGAAAATAGGTAATACGGAACATGAATTAGAATTTTGAAGGTGAAAAACTATAAAAAGGTACGAAAATTAGCTATTTTGAGCGAAAATTTTGGCAAAATTTCTTAAAAATCGCGACAGTTAGATAGATAGCTGGTCGATTGGGGGGGGGGGGGTTAGGGGATATTAGCCCAAAATTTTGCCTCCGGGAGAGATAGATAGCTGGCGGATTTGGGGGGGGGGTTACACCCCCCCTACTAAACCCCTGGAAAGAATATCAAATATCGATATCGAAGTCACATTTTTAAAACCCGACGCGAAATCAAAACCCACATGTGTAGAAAATATTTATGCTTTTGTGGATATAAAATCTAACAAGAAAAACCACAGGCGATAGAATCCATACCTTTGTTATGTGACACTTGACTAGGGATAGATAAAACGCGTTTAACGACCCCGTTTTTTAATAAAAAGTTGTATCTTAATAAAAGGGTTTTTTCAAAAATATGATGACGAGTCAACATATACATACAGTGATGAGACAAATCTCAGTAATAAGTGATGTCTCGTATGGAGACGCGTGGTTTAAGCTAATGCTTCAAGCAGCTTAATATATTTCATGCACACGTCATGAAACGCTTATCTTTGAGAAAACTTGCACAGTAAGCATCAGAACACAACAGAAACATAGGAGCAGGGGTATTTTAAATTTTGACCCTCCGGGGGTTGGATAGATAACTGAGCGTCCTCCGAGATAGATAAATAGCTGGGGGAAAAATTTGGGGGCGGGGGGTTTGGGGGGTCCGGGAGAGTGCGCACCAGTTGACATCAAAATTCGTGTCAACTACATTTTCGTTAAAAATCACAACTTGTGATCTCAACTTCCGTATGTGATAGAGCAATTTTCAGTGTTTTTGTAAAGTGTGATGTGTGACGACCCGACCCGAACCCGATACCCGCACACTTTTTGGAACCGAAACCTGATACCCGAACCCGACTCTACTACCCGAACCCGACTCTACTACCCGAACCCGATACCCGACCTCATTACCCGAACCCGCACTCAATACCAGAAAATACCCGCAAAAATTTCCCACAGGTCAATCTTTCAAGCAGTTTGGGAGCATTGTGAATACAACTTCCAGTTGTCTGGTGCGGTTGTAATTTAGACACTTCTAATTGGTTTGTTTCAATAAGTTCAGATCTTATTTTACTATGTACTGCATATCTTCATTCATATTTGAAAAAATGTGATTCAATTGAAGACAATTCAGATAGCTGCCTATCTCTTGGCAAATATGGCTACCAGATATTTTGGGTGCACTTGATTCCAGTTTTCTCCTGAGAGTGTTCAGTTGCACTGGTTCAGTGAGGTAGACAGTCTGACTGGGTGCACTGCCAGGCACAGTGCCAGAGCAACTTAGAAAAAGTTGTTTGCTCAACTGCAAAAAGTCCACACAGTTGAGTTTGTAACTATTTTGTAATCAGGCAATGAGAATTCATATCCTGAGTGTGCCAACAGATGCACTTTATTGGCATTCTGTGAAGACCACTGAAATACTGCCACCATTAATCTCCGATGTTTCGAGCACTGTTGAATTTTTATGGTGGGTTTTGTATCTATATATAGGTATTCTAGTTTGCCACTGCTTTTTGCCCAAATAAACTGAGGTAAAAACTGTGGGTCAAAATGAAACCTGCAAAAAATATGTTACACCATTCTTGGGGCCTCAGCAGCGATGGCATGGCACAATCCAAAATAACCAAACCATTAAGCTCAATTGCTACAACTGGAAATGATTACTAAGAATCATTGAAACATATTTCTGCTAGGTTCACAGTGCAATGCCTCCAGCAGTTATTATGCGTTATTAGCTGGTCATGCGTTTTACTTGAGCAAGATGATTTTTTGGAAAAAAATGCTGCATCTCCATGTGTATTTGCACTTAGTTATACACCTTGTGATAGATACACTACACCATGCTGTATTTTTGTTGTTCAATCAGATGATGACATACCAGATGATTTTATTGCCTGTTATCCAAGAATTGAGGCATCTAATTCTAAAAGTCGAAAAGCCACAAAATGTGATTTTGAGTAAATCGCATTTTAAGTTTCAAACCCAATTCCAGGCCCGTGGTGCGTGTCCAATTTGGCTCTCTCAAGCTTTTCATTATGTTCCATATGATGACAATAAAGTGTCAAATTTTCAGCCCCAAATCTCAACGTATATGTGAAAAATGGGGTGTCCATAAAATTCCATTCGGTCAGAGCAAAACTGTTTTTGGGAGGGAAATGGACTTGTCGCCTTCTTGCACGCGAGGACATTTTTGTTCCCGCCCGCGTTGCGCCTCACTTATGGGAAATTTATGCGCTTCTCGACTTTTAGAAATCGGTGCCCATAGTGGACTTATCACATTTCTTGCGTTTTTTTCCCATAAAAAAGGATGCGCAGGATGGACTTGTCGACTTTTAGCCCAAAACTAAGTGGACTTGTCGACTTCTTGCCCAAATTTTTTGCATTTTTCCCCAAAAATGTCGAATTTGGCACTATGCCATATGGGCATGTGAGGTCAAAAAATTTATGGAAAATGATGAAAAATGTGCGGAAGTAGCCCCAGATGACGTTTCCGGGCCTAACTCGAAATTTTCATATTTGGACTTGTCGACTTTTAGAATTGGACGCCTCAATTCTATTACCCGATACCCGAGATATTAACCTGAAAACCCGACCCGATACCCGACCTCAATACCCGAACCCGATACCCGCAAAAATTTTGGAACCGATACCCGAACCGAAATTTTTAGGACCCGATACCCGATACCCGAACCTGAAACATTTGAAATTCCCAACCCTCGTGGGCGCATTGAATTAATGAATATTTGTATCTTAAATAGATGAAGAATGTAAGCGTAAGCATTACTTATGATTTGATGGCCATCAAGTATTTATGGGGTACTTAAGGAGACTATATCTCTCGACCTTTCGAGTGCATGCACAATCATGAAATAATGACGCAATGAATTGCATGCACGCAGTATTCGCATTTATGTGTCGCATACTTTTATGTATGAGAAGACATTTATGGGGGAGTATTTACCGTACCCTACTGGTAAATGTGAAAATGTAAAAATTTACCAGTAAATGTCAATATTTATCAAATAGTTCACCGTTATCATGTGTCGACTGCCATTGAAAACAATCTGAGTACCAAGTGACAAGCAAAATGGAAGTGGTACATGAAGTTAGAAGTGACAGGTAATTTTCGCAACAGGAATACTTGTCACTTGCCTTACCACTTACGTCACTCAGCACTTGCCATTTTATCACTTGTCCATATGGCAGAATTACCCCCTGATCAGCCAAGGAATTGTCCCCTGAAATTACTACTTCACGTAGCATATCCATGAACAACTGAGCTGGGGAATTGTGTACAATTCAATTGGAAGCTAAGTACATACTAGGGATGGCCGAAAAACGTTTTTTTCCTCAACGACCTGAATTTTTGAAGTAATAAAAAACAGGGGGTTTTTAAAGGGTTTTTTTTAAATAAACCCGTTTTTTCAAAAGCTCCCAGATATGGTTATGAGTCAACATATGTATACAGGTATATCAGACAGGTGGTAGGACTTCGTGATGTTATATATAGCCAATGAATACTGTGGAGTCAATCAGGGGTCTCCTAGTGGGGGGGGGGGGGGCTGGGGGGGGGGCTGCCCCCCAAATCGGCCAGCTATCTATCTATCCCGGAGGCCGCTCAGCTATCTATCTATCCCGGACAAGGACGTACGCAGGGGGGGGGGGGGGCGGGGGGGCGGCCGCCCCCCCCCGTTCGGCGCATGCCTATTCCGCATTTTGGCCTATTCCGCACATTGGCTCATCCCGCACATTTAGCTGCCCATCCCGCATTTTGGCCTATCCCGCACACAAACCCATCACGCACACTGCCTATCTCGCACATTACACCGGCAAGATGCGGGATGGGCAGCTAAATGTGCGGGATGAGCCAATGTGCGGAATAGGCCAAAATGCGTAAATAGTGCACCGTCCCCCGTTCCCGGGCCGGACAGAAAAATTTGCCAGAAATGGCACTCTTCTGAGGCGAACTTGTGGGCACTTTGAAAAAATTTTTGCGCGCAAGCGCGCAAATCCCTACCCCATTCTTTAATATGTATTTTCAGGTGTCAAATTGCATTAGAAAAGTGTCCAACAGTGCCAAAAGCGGACCTAGTACCATATATAGGTATAAATATATACCTATATGGTAGACGTTGGCGCCAACGCCAACGCCAATACTGCCATGGCGCTGGCGCCTACAAATGGCGCCAGCGCCATGGCTCCATTCCTTTACTATAGGCCAAATTTTAGGGGGGAGGCGCCGCCCCCCCCCCGTTCGCCGGGTTCCGTATACAATCCGCCCCCCCCGCTCAAAAATCCTGCGTACGTCCCTGATCCCGGAGGCAAAATTTTGGGCTACTACCCCCTCAACCCCCCCCCCCCCCAAATCGCACAGCTATCTACCTATCTGGAGCGATTTTTGAGAAATATAGCCCAATTTTCGCTCAAAATCGCTATTTTTCATACCTTTTTATAGATTTTCACTTACAAAATCATAGTTCTGGTTCCTATTTGCCTATTTTCAGCTATTTTTAGTACTAAATGCTCTTGTATACCATTGTTGAGCTATTTTACACCTACTTTTAGCGATTTTTCTCTCTTTTCTTCTATCTATGCCCCGAAAAAGCCTATATATCGAACCACCACAACCCCCCCCGCCCCAGAAAAATTTTCAGCTATCTATCCCTCCGGAGGAGCGATTTGCTATCTATCCAACCACTCAGAGGGTCGAAATTCAAGATACCCCTGACTGGAATTTGACATTATCTTTACCATAATCTTGAATATTGTCCTGCCTTAACACTTCATGCATGCCTGCATTTTTGATGGTGCTGATTTTAAATATGCACACTATCTACACACTACATGACCATTCGATGGCTGCATTTTTCATTTAAAACAATTGTTTAAAAAACTGAAAAAATACCGGCCATCCCTACTCAACACTGAGCAAAAAATAGCGCCCAACGAAACAGTTTATACTACATAAATATATACAGCGCACAAAAGTTTATAAATATCAATGAAAGTCGCTACGCAACACGGACAGTCTGCTGGCAATCTAGTAATGAATGAAAATTGATGCAGTTTGAAAAAAGCCGGCTGTAGTTTAATTACGTCAGCGTTGCCAAGGACACCCGACGCAAACCGTCCGGGCGTAATGACGACAATGTTATTTATTTCTAGCGCGCACGCGGCCGCATTGATTAGCGAAGAGCTGCGAGATATCTAATTTCCGCGCGCGTGTCACCATGACATCACACGCTTTTTATGCTCACCATATTAAGTGTATCCACGCAACTTATATTTACCAAAAAAATATCAGAAGCTGTGATGTTAGGGTTCGGGATGTAGGGTTCAAACCGAAAACCGATCACCGAAAACGTAAAATAACGGTAACGATCCCAATTCCAAAAACAACAAAAAGTCGGAATCCTAATCGCGTTCCGATCTCAAATCAAAATGCCAATCATGACAAGGGTGTTAAAAAAATTGTTTTACGGAAAACGGAAACGGAAAATTTTTGCACGTGCCGGAAAACGGAAATGGAAAAATCACATTTGCACATGGACAGAAAAAATTGCTGAAATTTTGCCAGAAAATGGAGAAGAAAAATGCTGAAATTTGCTGGAAATTGTAAAAATTGCTGAAATTTCGATGGAAAATGGAAAAAATTCATATCATTGAAAACCTGTCATGCATGTCTACCAGTTTGGCTGAAACAGGAAACAGACAGTTGAGGTGGAAAAACAGAAAATTGAGGCAGAAAATGGGGGAAAAAGGTGGAAAATAAGAAAATTTAACCGGAAAACAGAAAAACGGGAAAAAAGGGAGGAAAAACTGAAAATTTAGCCGGAAAACGTACAATGAGTCGGAAAAACGGAAACTGGAAAATAATTTAGTGGCCAGAAAACGGAACGCCGGAAAACGGGAAAAAATTGCCTGCGGAAAACGGATACGGAAATTTGACACTCTAGTCATGACTCCCACAGAGAAAAAACAGTCCCTCTTGAATTGAACAACAATTTCAAGAGCAAAGCGCTGGAGTGGAAATGAAGTGGCTCACCTCAAGTGTCAGTATGACGCGTGAATAAAATAGTATGGCATAAAACGAAAAATGATTAATACTCGCGTACCTCTTTGCTCGTCCTGTAGTGCAGCAGAACAAAATACAGGGCCTTTCGATACTCGCCCTGCGCTGTGTAAGCGGTGCCCAGACTCCACGCAGCCCTGCACAAAAGGATTTAATGCGTTTTTTTGCGGCATTTTTGCGTTTTTTTAAATTTACCGAAAACGTAATTCATCAAAAATATTCATGTGTAAAATAGGTGATAAATAATGATTCCACTAGTATGTATACTACTGATCCAGGATATTAGAGCGGGGGGTTGTTTGTTTGCAGAGCCCCGCGAAAAAAATTTGCCAGCGCTCTTTTTTAAAAAAAGCGCTGGGACCCTTGCGCTTTTTTTTAAAAAGCGGCATTTTTAAAAAACAACACTGTCAAACTCTAAAATAGGGATGGAAAAAAGCGCTTTTTTAACGGCCCCGCTTTTTTTATTAAAAAAAGCGCTTTTTTTAAAAAAAACGCGCTTTTTTCGCTTTTTTTCAAAAAATGTCGGGACGTTCACTAAAAAGCTCCCAAATATGGTTCTGTATCAATATATACAGGTATATCAGACAAGTGGCAGTGCTTGTGATGATATATAGCCATAGAATGGCTGTGTAGCAATAGGATAGCATTATAAGTGGCGATTTCTGACAAAAAAATACTTTTAATTTTGACTCATTATGTATATCGCCCTTTGTAAATGTTTCGCGACTTCAAGTGAAGTGAGGCATGAAATAGTGCTTATAAATAAGGCTATAAGAGAAGGCTAATACATTGAGAGTAATGTTTTACACTGTAGAAGTATGTGGTAGGACATTGGCTGGATATTCTATGCTACACTAACATATCACTACTTATTATTACATGATAGCATACAGGAATAGAAGAAATGGAACTAAAAATGCCACAAAACCGATGAAAATAACCACCAGTGCTAATGTGCATGTGAAATCGCGCGCTTGCGCGCGAAAAATTGGAAAATACCTACTGCTTAAGTACTGACAATTTTTGCCAGCGCTCTTTTAAAAAAAAGCGCTGGGACCCTTGCGCTTTTTTTAAAAAAAAGCGCTTGAAAAAAAGCGCTGGCCATCCCTACTCTAAAAGAAACACGTGCCCCCATGAGCACCAAACAAGGCTTGACCCAGGAGCAAGCAACGAGCACGCACCTGGCGAGCCCTGCCTTGTCTGCCCTGCGCCTGGCTATGCGCAAGTGCCTCGTGTGGTAGTCGCACGCGTCGGCGGGGCGGCCGGCCAGCGCCAGCGTGTTGCCCAGCGAGAAGCACACTTGCGCCTCGGCCGCCTCGTCGCTAGACGCCACTGCCTGCTTCAGCGCCAGTCTGCGACCATCCGTGCTATTGGGGGTACTGTAGTTCTACTGGGGCGGGTATCAATCTTTGGTGTTGGCGCTGGCGACTGAGCTGAGACCAGGGGTTTAGTGGGGGGCCTGGGGGCTACCCCATCCCAAACGCTCTATCTATCCCGGAGGCCTCTCAGATATCTATCTATTTGGAGCGATTTTTGGAAAAATTTGACTCAAATTTTTGCTCGCAATCGCCAATTTTCGCACATTTTTGTTAACTTCCACCTTCAAAATCGCTATGGTGACTTTCAGATTACAAAATTTTTATTGTTCATGTGAATTGTTGCCTCTGTTCAACTAATTTTTATGTGCCTATATTTATACACATTTTTGGCGATACCCTCCTTTTTTCCTTATACACCTAGAAAGTCTAAATATATATTGTACCCCCGCGAACGACACCCCGCCAAAAATTTTTTCACATCTAGCCCACCGGAGTACCGATTTACTTTATATGAACTCCCGGGGCAGGGGTAAGAAACGGGGGGGGGGTTTGGGGGGGGGGGTTACCCCCCCCCCCCCCAAACCGCACAGCTAGGGTCGAAATCTAGAATCCCCCTGCCCCGGGGGGTCCAAATTCAAATTCGTTCACACCCTTGGTAACCCCCCCCCCGGCAAAAATTGCGTCAATTGAAAGCGACGCATACTGGAGCAATGAACGCACGTGTAGTAGTTGATAGCGACTTCCAGCTGACCCAAAAACAAGTGCGCATTTGCCAGATTCGTGTAAGCGCGCCGGATCGCCGCCGTGTCGCCGAACTCCTTCGCCAGGCCGAGCCGCTGCGTTGCAACAATTTTCTTTTAATGTGCGGATTTTTGATTTTTTAAATTATTTCCGATGTGAATGAATTGGTAGCTAATTTGGTTGAGACTACGAAATGGGCGACGGATGAGATAAAAATAATGAAATATGTATATAAAGAACTGTTTTATTTCATTTAACAATACCTAGGGTCCAAACGGTATCCCAAAACCTCAATCCCGATTAGGGTTGGCAAGCGATTTTTTTTTAATCGCAGCACCCGTACCGATTTTTTTTTTAAATCGCTGGCGAAAATTTTTCATACTCATGCACTAGGTAAAATGCAAAAATTTTGCGCGCAAGCACCATTTTCATGCAACCAATCCATCGGTTGCTTTTTTCATTGATTTTACAACCAATTGTATGGTGTAAAATTTTACAACACATTTCGGTATTTTTAATCATGTAAGGTAGCCTGCGAATCATTTCATGAAGTATTCATGGTTATATGCTACGTGTTATCACATCAAACATTTATACAATGCATTTATGTTCAGTTCCAATATGATTTATATTTTGTTCTGAGCAAGAACAATCAATTTCTATAAACAAAATTGCAAATGGTCAATAAAAAGTGATCCACGCAGCAAATATAACAATTTTATTACATTTAAACAGAAAAAAAACTGACTTTCAAGCTTTTCCAAAGCTCTACAGTACTTATATTACAACAGTAAAGAACTCCCTATCAATTTACATGGCTTTTATTACCCCCCAGAGGTGATTTTAGAGAGAAATGGGACAAATTTTGACCCTAGCGATTTTTATTTTAAAAAATCGGGGTCGTTAAAAAAAATCGAATTTTTTTCCAACCCTAATCCCGATCTAGATCCAGAAATTCGAAAATCGCAGTCCCGACCCCGATCCCGAAATGTTGTGCTTGGCAATCCCGATCCCAATCCCGAAACCCCAATCCCGATACCGGGAAAATCGCAAGACATAAAGTGCCTGGAAATGGGACTTTTCACTACAATTTAGTAGGCAGTGCAGTGTGGAATATTTTTACGCACAAACGCGTATACGCTTACGTATATTTACTTTGAAAAAAGTTCGGTACTTTAACAACTCTGCTGCTGAGACCCTAATCTGGATCACAAAAAAATGCCAATCGCGATCCCGAAAGGCAATCCCGATCCCGATGCCGAAATCTCAAAAAAAAACAACCCCGATCCGAAAACGTCAATCCCGATCCTGATCCCGAAATCTCAAAAACCAAATCCCGAACCCGATTCCGGAAAGTCAACCCTTTCCCGTTTGAACCCTAACAACACCTCGCCATGGCAGAAACTTTGGGATTTCAGTTGACAAACCATGCACAAGTACGAAATTTATCAAACTCATGAATCCGCTTTGAAGTCGAACGGATTTGATTTTAACGGAAGGAATCACTTTTAATTCTCAAGCCACAGTTGATGGCAACCTTACTTTGGATAACTGAGATGCGTTCAAAGCTGATTTATGAGTTTCCATCGAAAACTGTGTGTAGAGCCAATGCGTATGTGCACAAAACGGACTATACCAGACTTCTTAAAAGTTGCATAACTTTGAAACTGCGCAGCGGACCACACTCATTTTAAGCCACCGTGTAAATATTTATCTATCGACATTCCCAATCTAAGCACACAAATATTCTCATTCACGCGGCAATCAAGCGTAAGTCCGTTTCCAACTGGACATCTAAATAAATAGTTTGAAAGCCATTTGGCCCATGCAAATCCCGGCTAGCCATTAGGGTGTCAAAAACATTTACTGGAAATGGAAACGGAAACAATTTTGCACTTGCCGGAAAATTTGGAAGCGAAACGGTAAAAATTTTGCACTTGCTAGAAGACAGAAAACGGCCAAATGGAATAGCAAGGACTCCGTGAGCATGTAAACTCGGTGCCATGTAGACTCGGTGCCCATCTAGCGCTAACCCGGTGCCCATGTAGACTCTGTGCGCATGTATAGCCCCCTAGATGGGCACCGGGTAACATGCGCACTGGGTTTACATGGCCACCGGGTTGTAGCGCTACATGGGCACCGGGCGGGTTGCCAGCGGGAATCGTGGATGAGGGGTGGATGACATTGTACCAGTGTTGCACAAACGTATTTACGTTTACCCGAAATA
>OZ038459.1:195581-277471 GCA_964036195.1 Sphaerolaimus hirsutus | reverse complement strand
TTTTAAAAAAAAAAACGTTTTTTTTTTAAAAAAACATCGAGTTAAAAAAAACGTTTTTATTAAAAAAAAAACGTTTTTTTTTTTTTTTTTAAAAACGTTGTTTTTTTTAAAAAAACATCGAGTTAAAAAAAAACGTTTTTTTTCCAACCCTAATTGTACCAGTGTTGCACAAATGTATTTACGTTTACCCGAAATACCCGGGTATTCGAGTATTTATACTTATGTTTACATTTACATTTTACAAAAATACCATTACACTTTTGTTACGTTTTCTTGGAACTATTGCCCGGGTACCAGAAAAATAGTAAAAAATAAGTTATGTTACCTCACGCTTGTTTAATGTTACTTAAAATACCAGAGCAGTTCTCGAAATTTTTACGTTTACATTTTATTTTACGCTTACTTAAGCATTTTAGAAATATAAATACGTTATAGTATTTGTTTTCCAAAATATACCAGTATTTTAACAACAGTGCATTGGACTCGTACGTAAGGTGCGCATGTAGACCCCATGCATATAAACCCGGTTCCCCTGTAGACAGGCAGAACCGTATCCAGGGAGGGGGGGCGGGGGGGGCTGCAGCCCCACCCCCTTCCCGGGGCGAGACCAGAAAGTGACCGGAAAATGCGACTTTCTCAACGCCAGCGTAAAAAATTTTTGCACGCAAGCGCGCATTCTTCGCCAGACATAAGGTATTATCATCAGATTTGCTCCATGTGGCCGCAAATCGTTATAAATACACTCAATGTTGTGCTTTTTGCTGTTTTGTATGTATATTTACATACATATACAGCGTCCATGGCGCTGGCGCCAATGCCAATGGCGCCATAGCGTGGCGCCTACTAATGGTGTCAGCGCCATGGCGCCATTCCGCCACTATGTAGCTAAAATTTTAGGGGGGGGGGCTGAGCCCCCCCCCCCACCCTCGCCAGCCTCCGTAAACAAGCAGCCCCCCCGCCCAAAAATCCTGGATACGTCCCTGTAGACAGGTGCGCATGGACGGTTGAACAACATGCGCACGGAGTCTACATGGGCGCCGAGCCTACATGCCCACCGAGTTTAGATGCGCACTGGCACAGACCCAATGAAATACCGGAATACAGAAAGCAAAATTTGCACGGAAACGGGAAAAATGTTGCAGCAGTTTGAGCAGAAATGAAAAAAAATTGGCAGAAATTATGCCTGAAATGGGAAAAATGTTAAAAAATTTGCTGGAAACAAAAATTAACAGGTGAAAAATAGCTCAAAATGGGTATAGCACATATAGTTAGGGTTGGAAAAAAAACGTTTTTTTTAACTCGATGGTTTTTTAAAAAACGTTTTTTTAAAGCTCCCAGATATGACCTTGTGTCAACATATATAGGTATATCAGACAGTGGCAATATTTACTCTGTGATGTTATATATGACCATATAATGTCTGTGGAGCCATGGGATAGCATTATAAGTGGTGATTTGTGTCAAAAATATCCATTTTTCGTTGACATATTGTTCGTATATCGCCTTATAGTCGAATGTTCGTGACTTCAGGTAAAGTTTGGCACGGAATAGTGATGAAACAAGGTTATAAAAGGAGGTTGTTACTTTGGGAGTGAAGTTACACACTGTGGAGGTACATGGAAGCACATTACCTCAATATTATATACTACAGCAACATATGACGGCTTATTAACCTATGGTAGCACATAGAAATGGATACTTTGATACTAAAAATGCCACAAAACCAATGAAAACAACCACCAATGTCAATTTGTGTGTGAAATTGCGCGCTTGCGCGCAAAACTTTTGCAAAATACCTAGTGCTTAATACTAAAAATTTCGGCCGATGTTTTTTTAAAAAAAAAAAACATTTCGGACGTCACGTTTTTTTTTAATAAAAACGTTTTAAAAAAACATCGGCCAACCCTACATATAGTACAATAAATAACTAAAAATAATCAATAAAAGCACGAACTAGCAATTTTGGAGGTGAAAATCTATAAAAATGTATGGAAAGTAGCGATTTTGAGTGAAACTTGTCAAAAAATTTGGGCAAAATTTTATCAAAAATCGCTCCAGATAGGTAGATAGGCTATCTAAGATAGCTGTGGGATTTGGGGGTACAGGGAGTAGCAGGGGTCTCCAGGATGTTGGTCCTTGCGGGGGCTGGATAGATAGCAAATCGTTCCTCCGGAGGGATAGATAGCTGACAATATTTCTGGAGGGGAGCTGGAGTGGCTAGCGGGGGTAAATCATAAGGCGTTTTCAAGGTATAAAAATCATTAAGGGGGTAAATCGCTGAAAAATAGCCAAAATAGGTTTAAAATGGTTAAAAATAGGTAGACAACCATGTATATGACCGAAAACTGCGATTTTGAAGATGAAAGACTACAAAAACGTCCGCAATTTGCGATTTTGAGTGAAAACTTTAAAAAATCGCTCCAGATAGATATATATAGCTGAGCGATTTGGGAGGCCTCAGGGGTAGTAGCCAAAAAGTTTGCCTCGGGATGGATAGATAGCTGAGCGGCCTCTGGGATAGATAGATAGCTGAGCGGCCTCCGGGATAGATAGATAGATAGATAGATAGATAGCTGTCCGATTTTGGGGGGCGGCCCCCCCTGGAGACCCCCGGCGGTAGTAGCCAATAGATTTTCCTCCGGGATAAATAGATAGGTGGTTTGGAGTGGTCCCAATATTTAGATATACGCAGTAGTCTCCTAGGGGGGGGGGGGCTGCCCCCCCCCCAAATCGGCCAGCTATCTATCTATCGCGGAGGCTGCTCAGCTATCTATCTATCCGAAGGCAAATTTTTTGGCAACTACCCCCAAAGACCCCCCCCCCCCAAATCGCTCAGCTATCTATCTATCTGGAGTGGTTTTTGAGAAATTTTGCCCCAATTTTCGCTCAAAATCACCAATTTTCGCACCTTTTTATAGTTTTTCACCTTCAAAATTGTGCTCTCCGGCTATATACATGGTTATATGCCTGTTTTTAACCATTTTAAACCTACTTTTGACCACTTTCAACCGATTATTAGCGATTTTTCCCCTTTTGGCCTTCTATGCACTGAAAAAGCCTATATATTTAGCCCCCGCGAGCCCCCCCAAGCCCCCCCAGAAAATTTTTCAGCTATCTATCCCTCCGGAGGAGCGATTTGCTATCTATCCAGCCCCCGCGAAGGCCAAAATCTTGGAGACCCCTGGATATACGATACCGGAAACAACAGTCTGAGTACTCCGCAATGTGTCTGCGCACACTAGTTTTCAAACGAAATTTCGAAAACTCATAAATCAGCGTTGAACGCATTTGAGTTTACTGAAAATAATAAAAACCAATCCCGACTAGGGTTGGAAAAAAAACGTTTTTTTTTAAAAGCTCCCAGATATGACCTAGTGTCAACATATATGGGTATATCAGACACTGGCAATACTCTGTGATGTTAAATATGACCATATAATGGCTGTGGAGCCATGGGATAGCATTATAAGTGGTGATTTGTGTCAAAAATATCCATTTTTCGTCGACATATCGTTCGTATATCGCCTTATAGTCGAATGTTCGTGACATCAGATAAAGTTTGGCACGGAATGGTGATCAAACAAGGTTATAAAAGGAGGTTGTTACTTTGGGAGTGAAGTTACACACTGTGGAGGTACATGGAAGCACATTACCTCAATATTTTATATTACAGCAACATATGTCGGCTTATTCACCCATGGTAGCACATAGAAATGGATGTTTTGATACTAAAAATGCAACAAAACCAATGAAAACAACCACCAATGTCAATTTGTGTGTGAAATTGCGCGCTTGCGCGCAAAAATTTTTCAAAATACCAAGTACTAAAAATTTCGGCCGATGTTTTGTTTTTGTTTTAAACATTTCGGACGTCATGTTTTTTTTAAAAAAACAACGTTTTTTAAAAAAAAAACGTTAAAAAAAAACATCGGCCAACCCTAATCCCGACCCCAATAAAATTACGCCCATTCCGATCGCGATGAGATTTCCCTAATCCCGATACCGCCAAAAGCGCCAAATTTGTCAAATGAATTTTTTTTGCATCGAGAAACGTCAACGGAAACATTTTCTGTGCAATCTATGTCTCTTTACATTTTATTTGTAAAAGTTATTTGAGAGAAAACCCAATACTACAACTTTGTACAAAATCCCGATCCCGACACCCTAACCCGATCCCTAAAACAAAAAAAAACAATCGAGATTCCGCCCAATTTGAACCCTAAGCGAAAAATCGCCAAATAAGCGCCGCGTAGCATGAAGCAGGAAAACAAACGTGTTTATGTAAACACGGCACTGAAAAAGAACGGAAACGGCCACTTACAATTACAAAATTAATCATGTTGGGCGCCGGGCAGATTGCATTACCGTGAAGCCAGAAAAACACACTGTGCTTACACTAGGGATGGCCGAGGGGGTTGTTAAAAGTTTTTTATTACCCGACCATCGAAACCGTTTTTTAAACCTTTGCCAAAATGTTAAGTACTAAGCACTAGGCAATTTCACCTGCACTTTACCATTTGTGGTGGTTTTCATTGGTTATGAGGCATTTTTAGTGAAAGCTTTTATTTGTGAGTGCTATTGTGTCATAATAAGCCATGATATGCTAATGTAGTATACCTAAAATATACAGCCATGGTATTTACCCCCATATACTTGTACAGTGGAACTGAATATATAAAACACCACTGCCAATGTGTTAGCCTGCACTTATAACATTATTTAAGCACTTTCGATGCCCAACTTCATTCGAAATCATGAACGTTTGACAAAAGGCGATATACATCGACATAAAACAGATATTTTTGACAGAAATCACCACTTTGTACTGTTATCCCACGACTCTACAGCCATTCTACGGCTGTATATAACATCACAAAGTACTGTCACCAATCTGATTTGCCTGTATATGTTGACTCATGAGTAGGGTTGGCCAGGGGTCTCCTAGGGGGGGGGGGGGGGCTGGGGGGGCTGCCCCCCCCAAATCGGCCAGCTATCTATCTATCCCGGAGGCCGCTCAGCTATCTATCTATCCCGAGGCAAAATTTTTTGCTACAACCCCAAAAGACCCCCCCCCCCCCAAATCGCTCAGCTATCTATCTATCTGGAGTGGTTTTTGAGAAATTTTGCCCCAATTTTCGCTCAAAATCACTAATGTTCGCACCTTTTTATAGCTTTTCACCTTCAAAATCGTGCTTTCCGGCTATATACATGGTTATATACCTATTTTTAGCCATTTTATATCTACTTTTGGCTACTTTTAACTGATTATTTGCGATTTTTTTCCCCTTTCTGCCTTCTTAACCTTGGAAAAGCCTATATATTGTGCCCCCGGCAGCCCCCCCCCAGAAAAATTTTCCAGCTATCTATCCCTCCGGTGGAGCGATTTGCTATCTATCCAGCCCCCGCGAGGGCCAAAATCCTGGAGACCCCTGGGGTTGGCACTTAATTTTTTTTTACTGGTTTTTTTTTAATCTGATTTTTTTTAAATCAAAAGGTGGAAACTGATTTTAATTTAAAAAAATCAAAAGGCAAAATTCCTGGTAGACTTGCACTAGGATTGTGCATTTTTTGCGCGCAGGCACCCAATTTCTCATACATATTACCATTGGTGGTGTTTTCATGGGATTTGGGGCATTTTTAGTGTAAAATCTTCCATTTATTCATGTTACCGTGTAACAAAAAGCCGTGATATGCTAGTGTAGTATATAATATACACCCAATGTGCTCCCACATACTTCTACAGTGTGTAACATCACTGTAAATGTATTAGTCTTCTCTTACAACCTCATTTATACACTTTTCCATGCTGAACTTCACTTGAAGTCACAAACATTAGACAAAAGGCGATATACGTAATAAGTCAGTGTAAAATGGATATTTTTGAAAGAAATCACTGCTTATAATGCTATCCCATGACTCCACAGTCATAATATGACCACAATAGACATAACAATACATTGTCTGACATAGGGTTGGCCAATGTTTTTTAAAACGTTTTTTAAACGTTTTTTTATTTAAAACATTGCGTCCGAAATGTTGTTTTTTTAAATCGGTCGAAATTTTAAGTACTAAGCACTAGGTATTTTGCAAAATTTTTGCGCGCAAGCGCGCAATTTCACACACAAATTGACATTGGTGGTTGTTTTCATTGGTTTTGTGGCATTTTTAGTATCAAAGTATCCATTTATATGTGCTACCATGGGTTAATAAGCCATCATATGTTGCTGTATTATATGATATTGAGGTAATGTGCTTCCATGTACCTCCACAGTGTGTAACTTCACTCCCAAAGTAACAACCTCCTTTTATCACCTTGTTTGATCACTATTCCGTGCCAAACTTTACCTGAAGTCATGAACATTCAACTATAAGGCGATATACGAACAAATATGTCGAAGAAAAATGGATATTTTTGACACAAATCACCACTTATAATGCTATCCCATGGCTCCACAGCCATTATATGGTTATATATAACTTCACAGAGTATTACCACTGTCTGATATACCTATATATACTGACACAAGGTCATACCTGGGATCTTTTAAAAAAAACGTTTTTTATTTTAAAAAACAGAGTTAAAAACAACGTTTTTTTCCAACCCTAGTCTGACACAACATACACATATTTTTTCTCTATACCGCCATTATGGGCGATTGTAAAAAAATCTGATTTTATTTTTTTTAAATCAATTTTTTTTAATTGATTTTTTTTTATCAAGGCGTTTAAAAAAATTTATTTTTTTCCAACCCTACTCATGAGTCATGACCATACCTGGGAGCTTTTGGGAAAAAATGGTTTTATTTTTTAACCGTTTTAGAACAAAAAACGGGGAGGGGTTTAACACTGTCGTTGAAAAAAAACTTTCTCGGCCATCCCTAGCCCAAACACACTAGTTTTCAACCCAAGTTATGAAAAATCAGCTTCCAACGCATCTGAGTTCACTGAATGAGCAATTTTTATCCCCATCACACGCAGTTGACAGACACGTCATTCCGGCAAACCAAAAGCTGATTTACGAGTTTTAACATTTTGGTTGAAAACTAGCGTGTGTAGAGACGTTTGCAATCGGGTTGCCGCTATTCCGCATTAGCCGAGTAAAGAACGCGGTACATTTGAAACGGTGGATGCACGTACAGCACGGCTACAATACACGAATAACATAAATATATACAAGTGAGATCAAATTGGGAGGCACCCAGAAAGCTCGGCTGTTACAAGGCCGATTATATAGCCGGTTGTAGTGTCTGAAAAATTCCTTGAACCAGTGTGGTAAATTTTGAGCCATTTTTCCAAATTTCCACTCAAACTCACTAATCAACATCACTCAAATCACTTAAAATAACTAACGGACATATGCAAGAATGTGTCAAGTTTTCACCTATTTGATGACAAAATTGACGTTATGTTTTCCATGCAGAAAAACACAACTACAGACCACTGCAACACGCGTTGCGGGTTACAGCCATACCTAAATTTACTGAAGCGCACCTAACGCCGCCAGCACACACACACAGCGGTGCAAAAAGTGTGAAATTTGCGCCAAACGCGACCCAGAGAAATGGCGCTGGCGCCAGCGCCATGGCACTTCGAAACCACTACGCAAGTAACGAGCTAACGAGCGCCGTGCTAAGGGAGCATCCAACGTGTGATGATGCGTGCTCATCAAGCCAACATTTATGCATGCCCGCATGTCATCACTAGAAATGGGAAAAAATGTTTTTAACGACCGTTTTTTTTAAAACAACAACATTTTTTAAAATAAAACGCTTTTTTAAATAAAACGGATGTTTTTAAAAGTTCCCAAATGTGGTTATGAGTGAACATATACAGGTATATCAGACAATTGCCAGTACTTTGTGATGTTATATCTAGCCATAGAATGCCTGTGGCACCATGGGACAGCATTATAAGTGATGAATCCTGTCAAAAATATCCAATTTTTATCGACTTATTACACGTATATCGGCTTTTGTCGAACATTCGTGACTTCAAGTCAAGTTGGGCATGGAATAGCGGTTAAATTAGGTTACAATAGAGGGCTAACATTGGCAGTCATGTTTCACACTGTATATGTAGGTACATATATGGAGGCACATTGACTGAATACTATATACTACACTAACATGGCTTAGCATGACACAATACCATGAACAAATGGAAGCTTTCACACTAAAAATGTCTCAAAACCAAAGAAAACCAACACCAATCGTAATGTGCAGATGAAATCGTGCGCTTGCGCGCAAAAAATACAAAATACATAGTACTCAGTACTAAAAATTTAGCGGAGGTTTTTAAAAAAAAACTTTGAAAAAACCCGACCACCCCAACGGATAGCATCATGCGACAAACTTGTCAAACTCAAACCCGCGTCGCGGCGGCAGACAATTTTTGCAAGCGTCCGTGGCTCGTCGCCGGGCGGCGGGCAATCGACGGATGCGCATGAATAAATAAAACACACGTCGTCGCAGCTGCAGCCGATACTGAGCCAATCAGTCCCGTGTCTGGGCGAGGCCGCCTCGAATGGCAGGCAAATAAGGGGATGCACGCAAGGACCTATCCGGAGGGGGTGCGGGGGTTCCCCAGCACCCCCACCCTCGCATCCGAGTTTAACAGTTTTTTTGGTAAAATTAAAGAGATCGCGACCGGAAAACGCGCAGTAAATGCACCACTGTTGGCAAAAAAAAAAACAGTTAATACCTGTCATGCGAACCCCCCCCCCCCACAAAATAAAACCGGGACACGTCCCAGGACGCACATGGTAAAAATTGCTCAAAACAAATGCATCGAAATTGCGCTGGTGGGGAGGGAATGAATTGAACGCTACAATGATAGCTAGCCACAAAGCAGACAGGCCTCATTTGTTAGTACAACTTAATCAGCGGGCATCCTACGAACGGATGGATTGCAATGCTGACACGGTCTGCTGACTAGGGATGGCCAAAAAATGTCTTTTTCAACGACCCTGTCTTTTTTTTTAAAGACATTTTTTAAAGACATTTTTTTTTAAAGACGGTCTTTTTTAAAAGCTCCCATATATTGTTATGAGACAACATATACAGGTATATCAGACGGTTTTGATGCCTGTCTTTTTTTTAAAAATGACATTTTTTTAAACGGTTTAAAAAAGACATTGGCTACTGCTGACGCGCCGATATATTTATAACACCGAACAAACTGAGTGGCAAACGACATTATCAAAAAAGATAAAATATAGACTTGGTGTATGGCGCTTTTCCGACCCCCGGCCCCAAGCGCCAATGGCGCCAAAGCAAAATGGCGCCAAGCGCCAGGCATTTTGTTCCTTGCGCCGGCCAAAAATAGCGCCAAGCGCCAGCGCCATGACGCTTCTATATCACTACATGTGAGGTCGAAAAATATGGAAAATGATTTTAAAATGTGCGGGAGTAGCCCCAGATGACGTTTCAGGGTCTAACCCGAAATTTTCATATTTTGGACTTGTCGACTTAGAATTGGACGCCTCAATTATTATCACCCAAAATGCTGCACAACATGAAAACATGGGCACCGTTTCGGAGTGCCATGTGGCAGCAGCACATGCACCACTGATGTCCACTGACTGCAGATGTCCACTGGACACATGCACATGTTCACTGGACACATGCAAATGTTCCCTGAGCACAGATGCCCAATATAGAATTGGACGCCCCAAATATCTTCAGGATTATCTGCACATAATTTTTTTCTCAGACAACAGGCCAATAACGTGAATATACAAACAGCGAGAGACAGGAAGTGACGCGTGCAGACGGAATTAAGCAAAGTAGTAGTGAAAATTCAATCGCGCATGCACAAATATTTGCATGTAATAAATATTCTAGTGGAATAGAGCAACGAAGAAAAATGCAAAAATGTTGCTCAGAGGCTCAGCCCAGTAGTTTACGAGCGAAATTTGTCAAACAAATTCGCCAAATTTCTGCCGATGATTCCAAATACAAAATAAACCCTGTGAAAAATAATTTAACATCTATAAAAGCTAAATATTTAACGGATATCCGTGGAAGGTGTCACAAACGCCAGTAAAGAGCGACTTTGCATTGCGAATTCAAATGACATAGTCTAAAAATAAATATCAAGTATTTTCTATGCAAACCACACACTTTGCTTGTCATTATATGGTGACTAGTAGTATTATCTCCGGTCTGGTTGCGCAGTATTCTACACTTTCACACATCTAACGTATTTTTATGGACAACAATTGAGGCGTCTAATTCTAAAAGTCGACTAGTCCACAAAATGCGGTTTTGAGTAAATCGCATTTTAAGTTTCAGACCCAATTCCACGCACGTGGTGCGTGTCCAATTTGGCTCTCTCATGTTTTCCATTAAGTTCCATATGTTGACAATAAAGTGTCAAATTTTCAGCCCCTAATCTCAACTATATGTGAAAAATGGGGTGTCCATAAAATTCCATTCGGTCAGAGCAAAACTGTTTTTGGGAAGGGAAATGGACTTGTTGACTTCTTGCACGCATTCTTGCACTCATTTTTGTTCCCGGCGACGACGACGCTGCCTTATGGGAAATTTATGGACTTGTCGACTTTTAGAAATCGGTTTCCACAGCGGACTTATCACATTTCTTGCGTTTTCCCATAAAAAAGGATGGACTTGTCGACTTCTTGCCCAAATTTTTTGCATTCTTCTCCAAAAATGTAAAATTTTGCACTATGCCATATGGAGTGTGAGGTCAAAAAATTTGATGGAAAATTATAAAAAATGTGCGGGAATAGCCCCAGATGACGTTTCCGGGCATAACTCGAAATTTTCATATTTTGGACTTGTATAATTGGACGCCTTAATTATCAATCAGTCACTTGCACGGGTCAGTATTGTGCAATTCCGTCGCTTCGCAGCATTTTCGTAATTTTATTCTTATGCGTTAAATTTAACAACATTTATTACAAGTTTGCAGGCAGAAAAATTACCTCCGCATACTGCGAAAATTTCGGCCATCCTTGCAACTTTTTGTAACACGCTCGAACACATCATTTTAACAATCCAATTTCCACTTGTATACCACTTCCACTCGCAATTATTGTAAATACGCACCAAACTATTATACTCGGCAGACACGATACTCTACAAACAGATAGAAGTTATGTCTTCGGCTGGCAGACGGCCAGCCGAAAACTTATGGAAGGCGTGATGATGATGAAGTGATGACGTCATGAAGACGACGTGATGGCGAGAGATGATGATGACGACGAAAGGGATCACGTCATGATGGAGTGTTTCCTCCGGATAAATGTACGGCGTAATGTCATCCGAGTATACCCATTATATCGGCTGGCAGCTACTCCCCGAAACCTTACATCCGCTTTTTTCAAAAACCCGCTTTACTTGCTATCAAACGTCAGATTGAATAGACTAAATACTTCGGCATGTTAGATAAAAATTTTGTTATTTAAACAACGTTTCAATTTTAAAAGATTTGCAAAAACGAGTACGCGAAAAAACGCTATTCCCAACCATAATCAGAAATTTCAGATCCAAGACTAAAACCAATGCCGTACGAAATGGTAGAAAAGAATGGAAATGACCCACCTTTTCGTGGTACCCAATAGCGGCCTCGAACTCTCCCAAAAGGTAGTATGTATTGCCCAAATTTCCCCACGCCCTGCCCTCCGCCGCCCGATCGCCCAATTCGTGTGCCACCCACGCGTTTTCTCTGCGTTTTTGGAGATTTTTGGTAAAATTGCAAGCGTCAGGGTAACATTTTTTGGTTTCTCACCATTTGTACGGGAAAAGATATTAGTAAAGTAGGGTTCAAACGCGTTTGACTTTCCGGGATCGGGATTGGGATCGGGGTCACGGGATTGGAATTGGGTTTTTTCAGATTTCTGAATCGGGATCGGGGTCACCGGATCGGAATTTTTAGATTTCGGGATCGGGACTGGGGCCACGGGATCGGGATCTCATGATCGATATTTTGGCATTAATTCTGACAGTCAGAGTTGTTCACAAAGGTCTACAAACACTCTCGGATGCCAAAAAAGCGGCATAAAGTAGATGATGGAGGTTCTCGTTCGCATTTTTTAGTGCAAAAACATCATTTTTCACATTTTATGATCTCCACTGATTTTTACGGGATCGGGATTGGGTTTTGAAAACGTTCCGGATCGGGATTTGGATTGACTTTTTGGATCGGGATTGAGGTTTCGGGATCGGGACCGCAAAATCCCGAAAATTCTGGGGATTCGGAATCAGGATCCCGTTTGAACCCTAGCAGTAAGTAGATCGATTTGATCAGAGACGGGAAAAAAACTTTGGGCCACACAATGCGAAATTAAACGGCTTTAGACGCGGACAATTTCCCAGGTAAAAATGCCGCACGAATGAGGTGCGAATTTCCCAAGTAAAAATGCCGCACGAATGAGGTGCGAATTTCCCAAGTGGACAAGTGACTTAAAAAGCGGTATTTAAAGTAGCAAATTCATATACAAAAAACCTGGCACTTTTTTAACTTGTCACTTAACTTACCACGTGTCTCATCACATCTCCACCAGTAAAATCGACCCAAACTCAAAAGCAACCAACTCATAACACTGGAGCGCTTTGCGCAGCAGCGCATCCACCTCGTCGGTGACCCCCTTCGCCGCGGCGGCGGCCAACTCGGTGCACGTGGTCGCGTTGGACGCGTCCAAGTTCAGCGAGGCGGCGCTCAATCTGTTCTGCTCGCCGCTGCCCATGGACGCGTTGTTCGCGTGCGCGACCAAGCGACCGACGTGCTTGCCGCGCGCGTGGTACGCGTTGCCCAGGTTGTACAGGGCGCGGCTGATGCACGACTGGGGGTGCGGGGGGTATTTTTAAAAGTGACTTTTTCGTGGCAGATTTTGATTTAAAAAAAACAAGAGGTGCAATTTTTGGTAGCAATTCACCAGCGATTTTCTATTTTTGTGCGCAATTTCACATACCGATTAACATCGGCAAAACCCCATGGTAACATTTACCCCCCGGCTCTCCAGAGATATTACCGTATTTCTTCTAATAGAACAGAATACCTCAAATAGAACGTCACCTCTAATAGAACGGCAGGTTTTGGCACTTTTCTGCGCTCACGAAAACAATAGAACGGCATCCTCCAATAGAACGGCAGCCTCCAATAGAACGGCGCCTCCAATAGAACGGCACCTCCAATAGAACGGCACCTCCAATAGAAGGGGGGTATCCCATTAAGACAAAAGCGCTTTAAGACAACAGCAGCTTTAATGCTACAAACATGCTGTAATGTTTGAAGATAGTTATGTTCATGTGAAAGTTCATTGTGTCAATCCTACGTTAATTACTATACTTCCAGCCTAATTGCATCACCAAAAAGTTACAAAATCTATTTATATTTTTTATCATAATTATAAAAGTCTATTTATATTTTTCGACCTGGAACATGACATGACCCAGAACTTTCGTCTCAACGAGAATATTGTTCAATTAAAGCTACTGTTGTCTTAAAGCGCTTTTGTCTTAATGACGCACACCCCAATAGAAGGGCAGGTAGAAATTACGCTGGACAAGTGCTAAAACACAAAAATATGGGTGATGATAACATTGTTCAGAACTATGATTAAGGGGTTGTTTCCACACTTGGTTTAGTTTGAATCGATTCCGATATTAAAAAGTTGTTCATGTTTCATTAAGAGTACTAAACCCCTGTTTACCTCGATCCGGATGGTTGTGAATTTTTAAAAAACGTTTCGTTCACGCCCCCCTGTAAAGTTTTCGGGAAAATTGACCCGACTAAAAAAATAGCCCAAAGAGTTGTCTACATAATGTATGGATTGCCCCCCAATATAACGCCGCGTGGGCCGTGTAAGCGTACCTTTTTTTAAGCGTAAGCGTGGGCCTTTTTTAAAAAATTTGCGACCATCCGGATCGAGGTAAACAAGGCTTTACGTTCAAATCTGACCGCGCTCTTCTATAAGAAGAAATACGGGACCGTATTACCAGGGGCCAGTTCCGCAAGTGGAAAAGTTAAGAGTTAAAAGTTAAGAGTTGAGTAAAATGACAAATGACAAGTTATGAGTAAAGTTAAGAGTTAAGAGTTGAGTAAAACGGCAAATGAATTTACTCAACTCTTAACTTTTAACTTTACTCTTAACTTATCATTTATCATTTTACTCAACTCTTAACTTTTAACTCTTAACTTTTCCACTTGCGGAACCGGCACCAGATGCCAGTCACAATTTTGTTGTTGGAAATTTATTGGATGTAATTTGGAGGAAAACTTCACCAAAACGCACACATTTACATGACTATTGACAAATCTGTGTGACAATTCACATTTTACAAGGTGCACGACCTGGTCCAGGGCCCATGCCTAACCGGACGCGGCGCCCCCCCCCTCTAAAATTTCACCCCTGTAGTAGGGGAATGGCGCCATTCGTATGCGCCACTGGCGTTGGCATTGGCGCCAAAACAGCTGTATGCCTCTGTATTTTACAGGCATATAGAGCGACAAGGTCAGGAATTGCATCCATTTTCACTGGCTTTGAGTACGCGGAGACAGGTCAGCCGAAAATATATGTTGTTAAGGGAAAATGCGCGAAATTTTTTGGTCCGGCCTGGGAAGGGGGAGGGGCTGCCCCCATAGGGGATTTTGGGGGTAGCATTTTGGGGGAGGGGGGTCGGCCCCCGAGCACGTGTTTATAACTCTGGAACGGCTTGGTGGAAAATGTTCATATTTGGATATAATATGGTTTCAGGTCGGGGCTAATTACAAGTCCGAGGGAATTTTCCTATGACCCCCCTGACTGGAGATAGGGTGGGTTAATAAAAAAGTGGTCATTTCCAGAATTTTTGGGTGTCACCCAGAACATGCAAATTTTGAACATCAATAACTCGACTATTTCTGGGCGGATTTAGATCGTTGAACACTTAAAATGATCGGGACAACCTGCAGATCCCATTTTTGTGGTTGTGTTGGTGATGTCTAAATTCGGTATGCCGATTTGACGCGGTTTTGTAACACAAAAAATAAATTGATCTAAACATGCTATCGTATAGTCTAGGCAATGAGAAACCATTTAAAACAAAAATGAGTTCAATATCTCTTTCTAATCAAAAGTTACAGCGCTTCAAACTTCCCCCCCCATCCACACAAATAACCACATGAAGCATGATGCAAGCAACTTCAAAACTCCAACTCCGGACCATTTCTCAGCCGATTTTCACCAATGAACACTTCAAATGATCAGAATAACCTGAAAATTCCATTTTTATGCACAGACGATCTGTATATTTAGTTAGATTTTCGATACAATAAAAAAATGCGAACTCATGAGTGAAATTTTCACAACGAAAATGCACACAGGTTAACTGAGACTAAAAACGATATCTCCATGTTATTCTGATCACTTTGAGTGTTCTTTGGTGAAAATCAGCTGAGAAATGGTGGAGATGTGGAGTTTTGAGGTTGCACGCATCATTCTTCATGCAGTTATTTATGTCGCTGGGTAGGGTGGCAGACAATACGGCCTTGCGGTAAACCGTACGGTACGGTAAATTTTCTATTTTGCGGTAAATGGTACGGTACGGTAAATGTTCAATTTTGCGGTAAACGGTACGGTACGGTAAATCTGAAAAGTGCGGTATGCGGTACGGTACGGTACGGTAAATTTCCGATTGTCAGAAATGTATCAATACCGGACTACATACAACTTTTTCTTCATAAATTGACACCAAATTCAATTGCACAATTTGATAATGGTATTAGGAACAAAATAACAGTGTGATGACTAGGGTTGGCCGATGTTTTTTTTAAACGTTTTTTTTTTTTAAACATGACGTCCGAAATGTTTTTTTTTAAAAAAACATCGGCCGAAATTTTTAGTACTAAGCACTAGGTATTTTGCAATATTTTTGCGCGCAAGCGCGCAATTTCACGCACAAATTGACATTGGTGGTTGTTTTCATTGGTTTTGTTGCATTTTTAGTATCAAAACATCCATTTCTATGTGCTCCCATGGGTGAATAAGCCGACATTGCTGTAATATATAATATTGAGGTAATGTGCTTCCATGTACCTCCACAGTGTGTAACTTCACTCCCAAAGTAACAACCTCCTTTTATAACCTTGTTTGATCACCATTCCGTGCCAAACTTTAGCTGAAGTCATGAACATTCGACTATAAGGTGATATACGAACGATATGTCGACAAAAAATGGATATTTTTGACACAAATCACCACTTATAATGCTATCCCATGGCTCCACAGCCATTATATGGTCATATTTAACATCACAGAGTATTGCCAGTGTCTGATATACCTATATATGTTGACACTAGGTCATATCTGGGAGCTTTTAAAAAAAACGTTTTTTTTTTTTTAAAAACATCGAGTTAAAAAAAAACGTTTTTTTTCCAACCCTAGTGATGACATAAAATTACATTACCCACAATGCAGGGGCTCAATATATAGGCTTTTTCAAGGTGTAGAAGGAAGAAAAGAGAAAAAAAGGTAGATATGGGTGAAAATTTGCTAAACAGTTGAAAAATAGGTATATAATGGCATATAGTATAAAATAGCTGAAAATAAGCCATAAGGCATGAATGCAATTTGGGAACAATATAGCATGTTAAAGGGCTGAAAATCAGTGAAAACGATGTTGTGAATATTGCGCACTTGTGCGCAAAAAATTTGCAGAACAGCACATCAATTTTCATCAATATGTTGAAAAATGTAAGGTAAATCTGAGTAAAATTTACCACGTAAAATGCGGTAAATGAGTGCGGTACGCGGTACGGTACGGTAAATTTCGGAAAGTGCAGTATGCGGTACGGTAGGGTAAATTTCTAAAATTGCGGTAAACGGTACGGTACGGTAAATTTCCCAAAAATGCGGTACGGTACGGTAAATTCTGCCACCCTATCGCTGGGAGGGAAAAGTTTGAAGCACTATAACTTTTGATTGGAGAGAGATATTGAACTCATTTTTGTCTTAAAAGAAGTCTCATTATCTAAACTATACGATAGCATGATTAGATAAATTTCATTTTCGTGTTGAAAAACTGCGTCAAATTGGCATACCTAATTTAGACATCACTAACACAACAACAACAAAAATGGTATCTGCACGTTGTCCTGATCATTTTAAGTGTTCAACGATCCAAATCCGCCCAGAAATCGTCGAGTTATTGATGTTCAAAGTTTGCATGTTCTGGGTGACACCAGAAAATTCTGGAAATGACCACCTCTTTATAGACCCACCCTATCTCCAGTCTGGGGGGTCAAATGAAAATTCCCTCGGACTTGTAATTAGCCCCGACCTGAAACCATATTATATCCAAATATGAACATTTTTCACCAAGCCGTTCCCGAGTTATAAACACGTGCTCGGGGGCCGACCCCCCTCCCCCAAAATCCCCTATGGCTGCCCCGCCCCCCCCCTGGCTACGTCCTTGCGACGCGGGACCAGAAAGTGCAGACACATTGTGCCAACCGTACAGCCCCGTTGAGCCGCACCTTGTCGTCGAGCTTCCTGGCCAACTTGAGGTGATACTGGGCGCACATGATCGCCTGCTCGTACTGCCCCACTGCGCGCAGCGTATTGGCCAAGTTGCCGCACGCTTTCGCTTCTCCCAGCTCGTCGCGAAATGTCCTGAGACGAACATTTTAGGTTTTGAAAAGTGTAGTGGGTATTTATGTAGTGAGAGATGGATATTTTGTTTATTAGATATTGGATATTTTATATTGTAAAAACACCTAGGAAAATTATTCTGATCTGCGATGGAATTAAATGCGACGTACACCATTATATGCTAAACCTACACAAATGTGACAGATTTCAATTTCTTAATGTAGCCTTTCCGCCAACAAAAGCGCAAACATTCAGCGACAAAATTGTGCTAATTTGCACTTAAACTGTACACTTAGTTCTGAATGTTTTTATATTTGTTAAAATTGTTAAAACCGGACCTTCTTTCGAAAATCGATGTCCAAATCAAACCAAACCAACTTCGTGAGGACCAAATCGTGTCTATGATACTCCAGGGCGCGTTCGTACTGTCCGAGAGTAAAAAAAGCGTTTCCTAATTGCGAATATATTGCAGATAGTGTGCGCACGTCATCGGTGCCGCAAGTCAATGCTAGTTCCAATTTTTTGATGCCTGCAATTTGGGGGCAGTGTATGCGGGTTTACAAAGAGGTGGGTTAGTTTTGTATAAATTTTCAGTTACTGTCTAGAATATCTCAAGTGGACAAACAAAAATTCAGAAATAGAATATCTCAAGAAAAATAGAAAACAAGGTATTTCCACCTCTGTACGCTCCTCCTACTTAATACTGCTGGGCGTTTTGCCAAAAGCAACTATTTTGCACATTTTATTTAAAAGACAAAACGCGCAAACACTGTCGCAATCATGTGACCAAAAAATTGGCCACACGACCTCGGCTGGTCGCTTATGGAACATGCCCATAGTAACACCAGGTTGCCTTGCGGCAAGCCTAGTGAGAGACGTTTTTGCCACTGACTGTTTGACGATGTTTGAGATGAATCATCAACCTCGCGGGTTTGGCAACATGGTTTTTACCCAACTGTATCAAGGTAACTACCATAGATCACCACTGTGGTAGTTACCTTGATACAGTTGGGTAAAAACACCCTGGTAGCAATCCAAATGTTTGAGATGAAACATGAACCTCGCAGGTTTGGTAACATGGTTTTTGCCCAACTGTATCAAGGTAACTACCATAGTGGTGATATTATTTATTATTATTATGATATTATTTACAGTTGGGTAAAAACAACCTGGTAGCAATCCCAAGCCCATTAAAGTGTGAAGTAAAGTGTCAAATGGAACGTCTAATGCAAAGTCAAATGTGAAATTACAGTTACTTTACATTTGACAGTTCACTTTACATTTGACATTTGACTTTACCACTACCTATTTATTGCTATTTAGCAGGGACGTATCCAGGATTTTTGAGCGGGGGGGGGCTGCTTGTTTACGGGGGCCGGCGAACGGGGGGGGGGCTCAGCCCCCCCCCCTAAATTTTCCCCCTATACAGGGACGGAAAGGCGTTTTGGCGCTGGCGCCATGGCGCCATTGGCGTTGGCGCCTGCGCCAGGAACCGCTCTATATGTATGTAAATATGCATACATATACAGCGAAAGTTGCAAAAATCTGTTCATTTTCAAGGATAGTTGTTTACAGGGACCGATCAGCTGAAAATACAATGCATGAGGAAGAAATTGCGCGCTTGCGCGCAAAATTTTTAACGAACATCGAAAAATATGTATGAAAATTTGCATTTTCCGGGACTTTTTAGGTCTCACCCCGGGAGGGGGGGGGGCTGCAGCCCCCCCCCCCCGCCCCCCCCCCCCCCCTGGATACGTCCTTGCTATTTAGTATTTAAATGGTTTATTGCCCTAAGCTTAAAATCGTTAGTAGGGCTAAGCTTAAAATGGTTAGTAGGGCTAATTTTTTACCTAAGCCTAAGCTTAAGCCCAAAATAGTGAATTTTCCTAGAAAGTAGTTGGTAGAATAAAAGATAACACGTTTCGTTAAAAAAGAAAACACGTTTCGTTAAGCTTTTTACTTTACCTGTAAAAAACCCACTTGTATATTGTCACCATCCCAAAAAGAGTCGTCAAAACAGCGTATAGACATGAAAAAACCGGAAAACCCAAACACCACGAAAAAACTTTGGCACTGTGCCAAAAAACGCTACAGCACCTCAAAACTCTCACAATGGCTCAAGCGACACAGCGAAAACAAGGTAAAACAGCGACAACGCGAGCCAAACGCAAAAAAAACTACCTTCCGCAATTTTTTCCGCGCTTCCCGTGCGACAAAGTCGCTCGCCCATCATGGCCAATTGGAGACAATTTTCGGTGCCGCCGGGCTGCCTGCCATCCGCAGCGGCGTGTTCAACTGCCGTCATGCTTCGTGTCCAACTGCGGAGCTACTGCGGAAGAGGGAATGCTAGTTCGGAACTGGATAATTGCTGTCGGAAGCCCACGCTGCGGCGATTTTCAATTTTGTGTCACGCTGAAGTCTGGTGGACGCACTCGTACCTAACGGCGGACTTTTGAAAACATATTTTATGTGGGTACCCAAAATACCGGAATAGCCGTATATTCTTGGTAAATGAATTTGGTAAGCGTACTTTTTACGTTTACTTTATGAAAAATGTCAGTTTCAAGACCCTACTCTGCAATTAGAAGAAGTACGATACGAGTGTATCTAACGGATCTCAGTGGGAAAAATTTCGGATCGCTGTACTTATTAACACTTGGCCCTTGTCCAATTTTCTAGTTACGTGTTGTACAAAGGAAAGTGAAAGACGCAGCATTTTCGCCCTCGTCACCGCAAATCGCTGCGGAATGCAATTAAGTGACCAGAACTGGTCACAAATGGCGCCTGAGTGCAACTAAGCGACCAGCACTGTAGCAAATTTCGCCTGAATGCAATTAAGTGACGATAACTGTTGAAAATGGCACCCGAATTAAGGAATAAAGCAACCAGATGGTCGCTGATGAATTGGATGGAAAAATTGGCCACATGATGCCCAAACTTTGTGATACGGAAGCAGGCGAGGATCGGCGCGAGCATAGAGCACGCCGCGCCTGTTTGCCATCGTCACCGGCCGTGTATTTATATTTACAGCGATTTCGAAATTTTGGCATACTGCCAACATAATTGTTTGGCCGGTAGCCAAGTGTTAATACGGTATGGTTCCCAAAATTTCGGGGGGAATGATTAAAAATCCTCGCGTTTTATTTCATTTTTTACAATCAAATGTAATAAATAAGTAAATACTGTGTGCAGCGCCTAAAATGAGCCATACAATGCGCCATTTTCACACGCGCCGCACTCCTCTAAAAAAAACACGCGCCCTTTGATGCGTGCCGCTGCGACGTAAATGGGCGAAAACGTAAATGGGCGAAAAGCGACGCTGACTTTAGCTGCGCCCCCGGTGTAAACAACTCCAGAACGACGTTTTTTTCGTTTGACTCCAACTTGTCCAGTGAAGAGTTGACATGATTTTTAACTCTAACTATTGTAGTCCTCCGGGGAGTAAATTCTGAACTTTTGAGTTTTTCAAACAAAGAGTAATGGGGGGGGGGGGCTTATTCGGAGAGTTAATTTTACGGTTCACATTAAAAGCAAGAACCAATCAATAGAACCGTTCCAATGCACATAAATATGGATTATGTAATGGAAAACTCAATAATACATAACACCATGGCGCCATTTGAAAACTGGGCGTCACTGAAAAAAACGCAAGAAGCGCCAATGCCGTCATGGCGCGGTGCCCTTAAATGATGCCATTAAATGGCGCCTACGCCGTGGCGTTAATCCATCACTACCCGGTAACATATTTACTTAAAGGGCATGCAACGAATCTGTCAATTTGAATCTTGACATGACAGTTGACAACTACGTATTAGGTTGTCAACTAAGTAACCTTAATTTTTTGCATATGTGTGATCGCAAAAAAATTAATGTTACTTAGTTGACAACCTAATATAATAACTATTGAGTGCAGTCGGTGTTATTGAGTACAACTTTCACCTGCGAAATCACCGAGTCATTGAAAGTGGCTCTTAATGTAGCACTTTTTCATCATCAACATTTTTTCGCATCCATTATACACTAAGAATGCAAGTATTTAATACGCATCAAATATGACAGGCATCCAATTTATGGGCCGGGATGTGGGATGGGTTTAGATGTGGGATGGCACAGACCCGTTTCCCACTGAAGTTTCCCGCAAGCCAACACTATAAATGATAGATTTTTCCTCATTGGAGCTTTAAATACACATTCATGCAACATCAAGAACGAGATAAAACTTGACACAATTTTGTTGGAAACAGTACGCCAGTACGGCGACCGGGCGCCGCCATCTCAGCTGCTGCGCGAGCGCCAGCGCCAGTTGACGCGCTTTACACGATTGTGGTGTGGCACATTGGGCCCACACACACTAGTTGACATCGCAAATATGCGTCAACTCAGTGTCAATTGAAAAAACAAGAAGTTTGTAAAAAAGCATCACACTTAACAGGAACAATGAAAATGAAGTGTCATGATGTAAAATTAACTATGCTCTATCAGATAGATAAGTTGAAATCACAGTATCACGTAAATTCAGTTGACATTTAGTTGACACGAATTCAGTTGACATCCAGTGTGTGGGGGCACTTTGTCGTCGCGCGCCAGCAAACTTGCAGGCTGCTTTTAGTGTACCTAGTGCAATCTGGCCGCTAGACAGGTGATGGCATTGGCGCTGGTGCCTTTTGGTGTTTGGTGCTGTTCAGCACCAGAGCGTGGGCTACCGAACCAGGAACCGGGTGCTAGGAACCAGCCGCTTGTGCTGACAAATTTTTAAAGTGGACAAGCATTGTGAAAACTGGTAAACCGAGTGACATGCAACACTTAATTTGAAAATATACTGGTGCCAGTTCCGCAAGTGGAAAAGTTAAGAGTTAAAAGTTAAGAGTTGAGTAAAATGACAAATGGCAAGTTAAGAGTAAAGTTAAATGCTAAATGATGAGTTAAGAGACAAGAGTAAAGTTAAATGACAAGAGTAAAGTTTAATGACAAATGATTAGTTAGGATATAAGAATAGTTAAGAGTCAAGCAAGTGTATCCAAATCTTATTTTTTCGTATCCAGATCTTATGTTTTTGTATTTCAATCTTATGAGAGAACATAAGATTTGGATACAAAAACATAAGATCTGGATATGAAAAATTTTTTTTGGATACACTTGCTTGACTCTTAACTTTACTTGTACCTCTTGACTAATCATTTGTCATTTAACTTTACTCTTAAATTTACTGTTGTCTCTTAACTCATCATTTATCATTTAACATTACTGTTAACTTTCCATTTGTCATTTTACTCAACTCTTAACTTTTAACTCTTAACTTTTCCACTTGCGGAACTGGCCCCTGCGTCATTTGATATGTGCACCACTTTTCATGTCCATTCTTCACCTTGGTAAGTTGTAAATTTGGGTAATGCCAGTGGCGCCATGGCGTCGGCACTAGAAATTCGGTCTATTTTACCACCCATCACCAAAACTGATATTCAACAAATATTTATTTGCGGATTTACAATATCTAGTTGCGACCAATTGCTTGCAACATTCACATGCCCCCCCTCCCTAAGTGTGAGTGTGACTTCAACGGCACAGCTGATATGTGCTCAGGCTCGCTGCGTGTCCTGCTGCCCAAAGTGCCCAGCAGCATCAACTGCGACGCTGCCGCCATGGAAACGCGCCACTTGGATGAGCGGCAGTTCGCGGCGCCGCGCGTCTCCACCGTCGAAGTGACGCGGCAGCCGGGCGAGCCGCTGGGGGTCATGCCGGGCCAGGGGCTCCACATTGTGCATGTGCAGGTTCGTGTGTTGTGTGTGCACCACATTTAGCATTGAAAAAGATCATAAATTTTTGGAAAATATATATATTTATAATCTCAGAAAATCTCTCAAGAAGAAAATATGATTAAATCTCTCTAAAAAACCTGGAAAAAATATAAGTAAATATAAATATCAGAATTTGTGAGATTTTCTGATATTTTTAAAAATATCAGAAAATCTCTCAAAACGAAAATATACCTAACTAAATCTCTCTGGAAAATCGTGGAAAAAACATAAATATCAGAAATTCCTATATGTTCTGTGATTTTCAGAGATTGTTTAAATATAATCTCGCAGAGATTTTTCCAATGCTAACCACATTGGATGAGGCTCACTAAGTGTACGGCCAGACACTGACTAATGCGGCTATGTAAAGTCAGAACAGCACAATATTTAAAGACATTTTTGTTCACAAAGTAGAGATTTTGAAAAAATGTGCTTGCCCAACGCAAATGTGACCGATTGTACAGGAACAGTCTGCAGCGGCGCGGCACAACCTGCAGCCGGGCGACCGCATCGTGTCCGTCAACGGGCGCCTTGTGCGCGACGACGCAGCGCTGCGGCGTGCCCTTGGAGCCGGCAGTGCAGCCGCACAAAGGGACGGCCGCTCTTTCGTCACTGTGATCGGCCTGCAGCGAGCTGCCCCGGCTCAAGTGCTTTCCATTGTGCCCATGCAAGTTTAGATCATCTAAAAGTCTGAACACATGCAGGAAGCAACCAAATCTGGCTACCAACTGGGTCCCACGGGAGTTGGTGCAGCGACGGCAGCAGAGAAGCCGACGCACATGATGCCTTTGTCCAAAAGCGCAGAGCGACTGGTGCAGAAACGACCTGGTGACACTTCCAGACCCTGTAAAGACACTATAAAGAGTAAAAGACCCTGTAAAATGTGATGTGCTTTGTACAAGGCTGTGTAAAATGTCAGGAGTCATGTAAAAGACCCTGTAAAGTATCAAATGTCATGTTAAAGACCCTGTTAAGTGCCATGTGTATCAAAATCTTTGTTTTACACGACACCTGACACTTTACAGGGTCTTTTACATGACACCTGACACTTTAAACGGCCTTTTACACATTACAGGGCCTTTGACAGGGTCTGGGACTGCCCCCTGGCTTTGTCTACTTCACCACAGAGATAAAATGGACGCGGTCTGTGCATCAATAATGTTTCTGCGTTTTTATCATTGTGGCCATGTACACTTATAAACCCTTGAAATGTGGGTTTATTTAAACAAATTTCTATTTACCAGAACTCCTTATTCTGGTGAACTCAAATGAGTTGAAAACAGATGTATTGGTTTGCAAATTCCGTTGGTTTACTAGCGCCCGACTGCAGAGCGGCGCCGTCGCTGGGGCTGCAGATCCGGGACTGGCGCGGCGGGGTGCAGGTGGTGCGCACCGAGCGCGGCAGCTTGGCCGAGGCGCGGCTGCAGCCCTGCGACACGCTCGTTGCCGTCGACGGCGCGCCCGTCAGCGACAAGCAGCTGGCCAGGCAGCTGCTGCTGCGCGCGCTCGCCAGCTGCGGCAGGGTGCTGTTGCTGGTCGAGCGGCCGGTCACTCCCGACGCATACGCCCGTGTCATGCAGATGATGCAGGTACCCCTGCCAAGTGATAAAGCGGCCTGTCAAGTGATAAAGCGGCCTGTCAAGTGATAAAGCGGCGCGTCAAGTGTGTCAATGTTAAGTGGCAAAGTTTTGACAAACTTAACTCTCGGTGAACTGTTCTGTAAATGTTTCAAATTCACGTTTGCCATTTTGCAGGGCATTTTACATGACCTTTGACACTTTGCATGACATTTTACATTTTACAGGGTCTGGGATTAGTAGATTGAGTGAAGCGGAAGCACGGTGCAAAGTTACTTTGCATGTCACTACTTTCCTGCAGCGCACACAGCAATTTGCCGCGCAGGTGTTCAGCCCGCGGCCAGACGGCAGCCCAGAGAAGAAAGCTCCTTCTGTCAATCTGCCATCGGACGTGCGCGAAATCGGGCAGCGGGCCGTCGCCCAATTGCAAGCGAGTGCAGCGCCGCCACCCATCCTCAAGCCGGACCCCGACACGCCGTCGAAGAATGTCAACGCTGACCGACGCAACATCCAGGTTGCTCGAAACGAAAATAAACGAAAATAATAGAAGTGTGTAGATGTTGTGTAGTCTACTGACCACTACGTAGTGATGGAATGGCGACATGGCGCTGGCGCCCTTGAATGGCCCCAAAAGGTGCCAGCGCCATGGCGCCATTTTCTGTGGCGCCATCTGGCGCCTTGCGTCTTTCTTTCGAATGATTTTGCAAATTGATTTTTGCATGTGCAAATTTGAGCTTGCACTTATTTACAAATCGAAAGTGAATCTAACGGCACGCAGCTTAATAACCAGCCAAATGAGGTGAAAATCCGCACCGATCACGACCCCGCTAAACTGCGTCGCGTGCCAAAAATGTGAATGCAGTCGCACTGGCCGCAACAAACATCACATGAGATATTAAAGCTGCGTTCAGACTGCATTATGTGCCGACAAATAAAAAGTAACAAAGTTCCATAAATCCGGAATTAAGTTCCATATCTGCAAGAAAAAACAGTGAAGTATACTCACGTGTTCAGTGTACACACATGCCAAATTTCATATAAATCGGGCTTTTCGTTCTATAGTTATAAGCATTTGAAAAATTTGATCAAAAAAAGCGAACCGACAACGTCAAATTTTTCAAATGCTTATAACTATGGAACGAAAAGCCCGATTTATCTGAAATTTGGCATGTGTGTACACTGAACTAGTGAGTATACTTCACTGTATTTTCTTGCAGATATGGAACTTTATTCCGGATTTATTGAACTTTTTAACTTTTTTATTTGTCGGCACATAATGCAGTCTGAACGCAGCTTTACTGATTTTACTGAGATTTGATGCGTGATTAAAGAGTGAATGTGGGAAACAAAAATGCCACTGAAAGACACATATTGTGGAAGTAGGTATACGCGGCGGACTACACACTTAGGTAGTATGAAAACTTACCATAACCCATCTGAATAATGAACCAAAAATTATACAATGATTCATCATTCTATTTTATCAGAAGTCTTTATTCATTGAATTATGGTAGGTTTTCATACTAGGTGTGCTGTCCGCCGAGTATACCTAGGTATATTTACTTACAGTGTACATTCGAATATGATGCCGCGCATGTGTTATGAAACTGATGCTTTCTCTTTCTTTTTATCGTTGAACAGTGTTATCGTTTTATCAGGGAACAATTCCGTAGGTGACAGTAGTGATGGACAAGCGCGAGAGAGAAGAACGCCAGGCGCCAATGGCGCCATGGCGCCATTAAGAAAGTGGGCTCCAAGCGCCAAGGGCGCCACAGGAAAAGGGCGCTAGGCGCCAAGGGCGCCATGGCGCTTTTCGGAAAGTGGGCGCCAAGCGCCAAGGGCACAACAGAAAGAGGGCGCCATGGTGCCATTTGAAAATTAGTGCGCCAGGCGCCAAGGGCGCCAGAATAAATCACTGCGTACAATACCCTGCGTGTGCCAAAAATGTTTCACCAACACCGTGGACTTGAATAACCTCCCTCCTGAATAACTCCCCATGTGTATGAAAACAATACAAAATACATAAAAATATTAGCCAACGGCAGCGACAGCAGATAAATACATGATGTGAATGCAGCTTATACACATCTTTTTGTTGCTGTGTACAGTTTAGTACCTGAATAACATGAGTTGACAGGCTGTATCTGCAATGATTCGAGTCCAAGTTATCTGAGGAAAAAATAACTCCCCCCACGAATAACTCCCCCCCTTGAATAAGTCCCCCTCCAAAACATCTGACGAAAAAATTACTTCCCTGGGGCTTATTCGAGGATTTAAGGTAGGTAAATCTTGAAAAATGACTTTAAACATGGAAGCATAGGTAATAAATTTTTCATTTCGTCTTACATTGCATTACACCAAGCTGTAGTTGCAATCGCGCTTAATGTCTTTAATCCCTAAAATAATTGACATGTTTAAAGTGATTATAATTTGTCTTACCGTATTTCCTCGAAATACCCCCCCCCCAATTGAATGTACAGATAACGTATATGACAAAACTGCGGTCTCTGATTCGGGCAATGCAAAACACACGTTAAAATCAATGAATTGTTACGTTAGAACAGTGTTCATACTACGTACATACCGTATTACCTTCACGAGCGCCAAAACAAAAGCGTCATGGCACTATTGGCGTTTGGCGTCATTGTCGTCTGTCGCCATTTGCGCTTGACGCAGAGGCATAGGGGATTTTGAGGGTAGCATTTTAGGGGGGGGGGGGGTCGGCCCCCGAGCACGTGCTCATAACTAAGGAACGGCTTGGTGGAAAATGTTGAAATTTTGATATATTATGGTTTCAGGTCGGGGCTAATTACAAGTCCGAGGAAATTTCGCTACGACACCCCTGACTGGAGATAGGGTGGGTCTATAAAAACGTACTTTTTGCGAAAAAATTTGGGTGTCGCCCAGAACACGCAAACTTTGCACCTCAATAACTTGCCCATTTCTCAACAGATTTTTATCGTTTGACTTTTAAAATGATCATGAATGTTTGGAGAGTTCGTTTTTTGGGTCAAATCAGTGACATTTAATATTTTATATATCGATTTGGCCCAACTTCGGAATGCAAAATTTCTTGCAAAAAATTCTTTTTGAGCATGCTAACTTATACTCCTGATCGAGAAAAACTCAAAAATACAGAAATGAGATCGATAGCTCTTTCCAATCAAAAGTTAAAGCACTTGAAACTTTCGCCTCCCATCCACACAAATAACCACATGAAGAACAATGCACGCAACTTCAAAACTCCATATCTGGACGATTTCTTGGCCGATTTTCGTCAATGAGCACCTCAAATGATTGGAATAACCTGAACATTTCATTTTTGTTTTCTATTTACATATGTATATATTCAATCAGATTTCCCGTACAACAAAGCAACGCAAATTCTTCTGTGTAATTATCAGGATAAAAATACATATAGATAAATAGAGAACGAAAACGAAATTTCCAGGTTATTCCAATTATTTTAAGTGCTTATTGATGAAAATCGGCCAAGAAATGGTCCAGATATGGAGTTTTGAAGTTCTTCATGTGGTTATTTGTGTGGATGAAAGGCGAAAGTTTGAAGTGCCATAACTTTTGATTGGAAAGAGCTATCGATCTCATTTTTTTATTTTTGAGTTTCTCTCGATCAGGAGTATAAGATAGCATGTCTAACAAAAAAAATTTGCGCGAAATTTTACACCCGGAAATTCGGCAAAATCAATATATACACAATTGAATATAACCGATTTGACCTCAGAAATGAACTCTCCAAACAGTTGTGATATTTATGAAAGTTAAACGACAAAAATCGGTTGACAAATCACCGAGTTATTGCTGTCCAAAGTTAACATGTTCTGAGCGACACCGAAAAATTTCGCAAAAACGACATTTTTATAGACCCACCCTATCTCCAGTCAGGGGGGTCGTAGCGAAATTTCCTCGGACTTGTAATTAGCCCCGACCTGAAACTATAATATATCAAAATTTCAACATTTTCCACCAAGCCATTCCTTAGTTATTAGCACGTGCTCGGGGGCCGACCCCCCCCCCCCCCAAAATGCTACCCTCAAAATCCCCTATGCGCAGAGGTCCAGAACTGCGCCATGGCGCTTTTGGCGCTTTTTCCATCACTAGTCGCCACTGAATTTGTCTTTTCACTTTAAATTTTTCAGCCAAGCTGCAACTCCCACATTATATTTATGTATCTTTGTAATGTGTGTAATACTCAAACACATGCCAAATACTTGTTTTGACCGGTAGAAAATTGCCAGAACTTCTTGTCTTTTTCACATTTATTCATAGAGTCCATAACTGAAGCATAGACCAAACTTTTATTGACACTTCATTTCATTTCATTTCATTTCACTTGTATAAGGATATGTACCTAAAAAGTATCACTCAACGTATTATAAGTATATTATGTGAGGAATGATAAATAGAATTCTTCCGGAATCTAGAATTGATTGGAAAAGCGGTAAGCATTGCATGAAGCTATAAATGGCAATTAAGTTGAGAGTACAGAAAACAATGTGACATGCACTTAGGTAAGTGAAAACATGAAAAGATCTGTCGAAATACTTGTTTCAATACGGCCAACTTTACTCAAATACCACTTCCCACTTTCCAATCACTCAAAAACAACATGCACCCACAAAATTGGCATCAGTCCAATCGCAGTTGACCATCTCTGACTCAGTACCCCTCCCTGATCCTGAAAGCAGCATGCATGCGGATGGCGAACTGATCAGTTTGGCTGCGTTCCAAGTGTGCCTGGCAGTGCCAGCGGGCTTGCGTCCTGTCCACTGGACTGTGGCCGAGCCCCATGCAGCTGTGGGGGTGTTACGCTGTTAGCTGTAGAAAATCAGAATCGCTATCACAATCAGGTGCTGTATTTCCTCGAAATACACCCAGGGTTTTTTTTAAATTTCACATGCAAATTTTGTGGTGGGGGTCAATTCGAGGGGAGGGGGGTGGGGTTAATTCGAGGGAGGGGGTTTTCAATCCAGAATTTTTTCATCAAAGATTGTAAACGATTAGGCTTTTGCATGTAAACTGTGCTCTCCTCGGAGCATATGCAAAAGTGGTGGAGCGTCAACTCACACAGCCCCCAGGTTGCAGTTCTCAATGACGTCGGCATTGCAGCGCAGCATGGACGCATCCAAGGCATTCCAACAGGCGATAGATTCGCTCCACTTGGCGACACCTTCGGCACTTGGTTCCTGCAAGTTTTCACGCATGTTTCATTGCATTTTTCAATATACACTACCGTGCAGAATAGTTGAGACTTTTTGCGCTGCGTGATTAATTTTGCCAGAATTTTGAAATGGTTGATATGCAAAACATTTGGATACTATACATGGGTACCCAGGGGGGTTGACTACACATGCCCAGGATGACTGCCCCTCAAGTTCAAATCTGCGTATATTCGTAGTGTACAAACATATTTACTCAGTTTGTTCATGTTTCAGAATAGTTGAGACTTTTCTTGTTTTGGGCAGTAGCCACCCAGTATCTCACTTTAAAGTCTATATCAAATTCCTACGTTCATTTTTTAACAAAAATTTTACCATGGGAACTGCTCGCCTGCATTTCTGAGCTCTGTGTGCAGCAAAAAACATTCTAAGCATGAACAGCATATGGCAATGCATATATGGAAATGTGGCATTTATTTATTTTTGCTGCAGTTTTGCATCCATTGCCAGCACCTCAGAAATGGGGGTAGGCATACTACTGAGTGGGGCTATTTGATGTGTAAATTTGAGGTTATGGCTTTGCTCTATTAGGGAGAAAAGTTGGCCCAACTGTGAATGAGTAATGTGCAATTATTTTGTATGGAATGACAATGGAAGTTTATAAGTGCTTAAAATTTTGATTGGAAAGAGATATTGAAAAAACGTTTTTGTCATATTAATTCTCTCTGTCTAAAGAATGTTATAGACTGTACAATAACAAAATTTTGATGCTGCAAACCCCAGTAAAAAAAAGCATAAAATATTTAGACACCATTGAAAACTTTGAAGTGCCATAACTTTTGATAGGAAAGAGATAGTGAACTCATTTTTGTTTTAAATGAATCCCCGTTGTCTAAAGTATATGATAGCATGTTCAAAAAATTTATTTTTTTCATGTTCAAAAACTGGGTCAAATTGACATACATAGTTTAGACATCACTAAACCGACCACAAAAATAGAATTTACATGTTGTCCCAATCATTTTAAGTGTTGAATGATTCAAATCAGCACAGAAATGGTTGAGTTATTAAGCTTCAAACACACTCATCCAGATTGCCCATTTGTTATATATTTATTGACCATCTTTTTATAGACCCCCCTTATCTTGGGCCTGGGGGATTATTTGAGCAAACAAAAATTTTCTGTAGTAGCCCCAGCATCAAACCCCAACATACTCAAACAGCATCAAAATTGGGCAAGGGACAAGAAATTGGGAAGCAAAAAAGTGCGGTGGACCCCCAGCCTACTGTTTCTCTATGTGTGAAAAGTCTCAACTATTCTGCACGGTAGTGTATTAGCCTTGCATGACAGCTTGAAGACATTTTTCATAATAAAAAACGTTCTTAGGCTAAGGTGGGAGGCGATATTCACAAATAAAAGTGGTAAAAACGTATTTACGTACGCCATAATACCCAAGGAAGTATTCTATCCAGCCACCACATAAAAATTCTGAAAAATACCGCATTTTACTGGTTTTTCGAGTCTTACGGTACCGGGGGATGTGTACATTTAATTGCATAGTGGAAGGCAAAAAGCACCTTCAACTCGTCTGCGGCAGTTTGCGCGTCTGCAGCGGGCCCGTTGGCGAAGGCGGCGATAGTTTCCGCCAACGTGGCCGGCTCGCTCTCCTCGGCGCCGCTGAGCGACTTGAAGCACCTGTCGGCTGTGTGGTGCCACTTCTCAGAGCTGCGAGCGGGTAGCAGGCTTGCAAAACATGGACCCAACTTCTTCAAGCTATACGTAAAAGTACCGTATTTATTTTCACTCACTCACTGAGTCCAGAAAACGTAAATTATATATTTTTTACTTTTACTCATGAGTAAACATGAGTAAACGTACTTTTCCCAATTTAAAACGTAAACGTGAGTATTTTTGAGAAATGTCACCCCAATTTTCACTCAAAATCACTAATACCGTATTTCCGGGGGGTGATTGTTTCATAGTGGTCCCGAGAGGGGGGGGGGGGGGGGGGTTTAAACGAGGGGGGGGTATTTCGAGGGGGGGGGGTTATTATTTCACAAGAAAATTTTTGAAAACCAAGTACAAAATTGTCGTCTGAAACGATCGCAGACGTCGAAAAATGCAACAAAAACCGCCATTTATAAGGTTCTGTAGACTAATATTAGTATGTAGATGGTATGTGCACTGTTCTAACGTGACACCGACATTGTTTTAACGTGTGTTCTGCAGTACACAGAACACAAACTACAGTTATTGTCATGTACGTTCCCTTTACACTCAATTTGGGGGGGGTATTTCGAGGGGGGGTGTGATTGTTTCATAGTGGTCTCGAGAGGGGGGGGGTCAAACGAGGGGGGGGGGTATTTCAAGGGGGGGGGTATTTCGAGGAAATACGGTATCGACTTTCATAAGTACACATTGTCAGCGGAAAAAAATTGGAATTTCAATCACGAATGGAAAGTTGAATACTTATAAACCGCAGACACATTTAGATCTCGTCCGTATCGCAATCTCGTCTAAATCTAAGCGAAAATCCAAAAAAAATCAATGTACCGTATATCCTCGAATAAGACCCCAGGGGAGTTATTATTACGTCAGACCTTTTGGAGGGGGAGTTATTCAAGGGGGGATATTATTCAAGGGGGGATATTTTTCAAGGGGAGGAGTTATTCTTTCCTCAGAAGTTGCACTTTATTCATTGTATAAATACATTCTGTAAACTCATGTAATACAGGTATTTAACCGTTCAACAATTACAAAAAAAGGTATCCATGCTAAAATTCATGTTCATTTGCATTCGAATCATTCAAATACATATTGTGGATACACATATCAAATGCCGAGAGGGGGGAGTTTTTAGGAGGGGGGAGTTGGTCAAGGGGGAGGTCTTATTCAAGGATATATGGTAATTGCACCCCCAAATCTGACCGGAAATGAGGCCCACTTCTCGTGGCCGCCTTGAACCAGACAGGCAGTCGCGGCGCAGACGCACAAAAGTAGGAGAGAATGCATTTTGCTCCGAAGCGAGTCTACCTGCAGGGTTTGACATTTGACATTCTACAGGGTCTGGGACTAGCACCAGGTTTCAGTCCCAAGCCCTGTAAAGTGTAAAATAAAGTGTCAAACGTAAAGTCAAATGCAAAATCAAGTGTAAATTTTCATTCAAAGTGTCAAATGTAAAGTTAAGTGTCATTTGTGTATCCAAATCTTATCCAAAGCTCATGTTTTTGTATCCAAATATTTTTTGCAACATAAGATTTGGATATGCAAAATACGATTTGGATACATTTGACTTTACATTTGATACTTTGTATTTATGACAATTGACATTTGACTTTCCATTTGACTTTACATTTAGACTTCACTGACACTTTACAGGGCACTTTACAGAAAATTTACAGGGCTTGGGACTGCCCCCAGTATGCGATGGGCGGAACTGCCAAAATCGGGCACACCGTTTTGGGTCAATTGAATTTCACACCTGTGTTTGGGTTGCTGGGTTGATTTCTGGCGCTGCTTTCCTGACTGGATGTTTCGATCAGCTGTTTGAGTGCGGCCTATTTATACGATCAGCTGGGCGAACGAGCGTTTTTCTGTTAAAATAAACGTAACCGACACTTTGCTGGCGTGGACAAAGGATTGTGTGGCAAAGTTTGTAAATTGTTTATGCATTTTTTACCGTGAAAAGTTTCCCTTGCTCGCTATATTTTCATCGGTCATTAGCATTGTTCGGTGGTTTGCTGTAAGTAGCAATGTTAGAAGGCCATGCCGCCGCGCCAAAGTACAAGTGTAAGGCCTTGCCATCGATTGCCACTGCGCACACTATTTGACTGCAAGATTTGCTAAACGCATAAATCGGCTTTGAACGCATTTGAGTTTTCTACAATTAGACGTCTGTCAACTGGGGACTTTCATTCCAAAAGTTAACATAACCAGATTTTTCGATTTTTCAAAATCGCATTTTAAAGTTTGGCGCTGGCCCGGCAGCGCCATGTTTGGGCGACAAAGCTTGCCCTGCACTTTTCAGATATCTTGGACATTTGTCTACAATTTTTGTGTCCCTAAATTTTGTCGGCTGGTAAATATTTTGGGAGTTATGTCGTATTTTGTAAACCACCCAAAATAAGGAGTAAATTTGAACTTGAAATGTAAATAACTTCCTAACGGTGCATCGCAGGGCAAAACCAATTATACCACTGAAAAGCCCTTTTCGAGAAGTACACAAACCTAAATTTTCAGATCTATATTTAGACCCGTACTCGATTTATAGAGCAAAATAAATTTGGAAATTCACGTATGCACATTTGGAAATGAAACTTTATTTTGTATGGGAAATCCGGCCGGCTTTTCGCGAGCGATCCGGAGCACGCGTGCACTTTTGGAAATGAAACTTTTTTTGGATATGTGCACTTATGAAATGAAACTGCGGTGGTCCGACATGGATATGTGCACTTACGAAATGATAGTTCTGTTTTTCATAGGGGATCTGAGATGGATATGTGCACTTTCGATATGAAAATTCTGCAAAACGGTACCACTGTATCTCGGGAACGAAATGGACTATAACACTGATTTTTTTACCAAAATGGGCAGAATTATACGTGGATGTCGAATCCACAGCTAACTCGATTTTTCTGGATTTGGCGCTTGTGAACTTTTGGAATGGAAGTCCCCAACTGCAGTCGATGAAGATCAAGAAGAACTGATCCCGGTAAACTCAAATGCGTTCAAAGCCGATTTATGAGTTTACCGAAATCTGGCAGTAAACTAGTGTGCGCACGCGCATTGTGGCGCTTTTATGGCACCATGCCAAGGAGCCACCAGGAGCGGGCAAAAACGTTCATGTGGGAGGAGCCATCAAGTTAGTTATAGAATGTGAATAATTGGTGTGATGAAAGATGTTCCATTAAAAATAATTAGGTATTTTCATTTATATATTTTTTCTAATCACTCCTTTACACTGTTCATTTGTCAAATGGAATGCGTCAAACGATAATAATGCAATAAGGCAGCGAAGAAATGTGAGGAAAGTTATTGGGCAAAGTTGAGTGTGAGTGGCAAAGACACTAGGAAAACAACTAACAATAAATAAACGTCTACAATACGAATATAAATACAACATTATTACGATGGGTGAAGTTTGAAAAGCACCGGTTGGGGAAGTGAAATCACGTTATAATTTATCACATTGCTAAATGGAATGGCGCCATTCGTTAACGGCGTCACAGAATAGGAAACAAGTAGCGACATGTTAAACTGTATTCTATGGCGCCCTTAAAAACACCATTCCAACATCTTTCGCGAATGAGCCCCCCCCCCCTTTTGAATATACGACAGAGTTGTTAAGATACGGGTATTTTGGAAAGTGTAGGCGTAAGCGTAAATACACTTTCCAAATTTTGAGTATGGATACCAAAAGCGTAAGGTATTTTTAAAATACCTCGGAAAGTGTAAATAAAGTGTATGCGTAAAAATTTTTTTAGAAAGAGCTCTCACTGTTGAGCATCGCTGTTTTCACATTTAGATCAATTTATTTATCATTTTCATGCATTATTTCACATTGACTACCAATTATGAAACATTTCAGACTGTAACAAATTCAGTGGTATGAAGTTGCCTGCTAATAATGGCACTTTTTCAGAGATGAGATTTTACTGATTAAGCAATGTGATACACACCGTTTAAATGCAAAAATGGACATGCAGCAAATGTCAATGCAAAAGCCAGTTGACTTTGTGGTCAGCTGTTGAATTTACATCGATCTTGTCCTTTTTACAACTGTAGAATACCATGAGTACTGATCAAAGGTTGGAGCTAGTGCTCATTTGTACATTTGCAATATTTCCTACATTCAATGCATAACTGCATGTGCACTGTGCAGTTAGTTTTTTTACATGACCCTGTTTTATGCTTTCTCAAATGCTTAAAACAGGGCCATCTGAAAATAAAAAATACACTTACTGTATCTGGGTATTTTGCCCAGGAAAGCGTAAAAACGTGTACGGGTATTTTATGAAAGTGTAAGCGTAACCGTAAATATAAATACCCAGTTACCCGGGTATTTCGGGTAAGTGTATATACACTTTCTCAACTCTGATATGCAACAGTTGATCACTTTAACTTTTAAATAGAGTGAAATAAGAATGAAAATTTTAACTTATTTTTACTTTTTTTGTTGTAAATATTGTACATATATGAAACTTCCAAAAAGTTGATTCGAGGCAATCAATATGGTAAATATGTGTAGGGAGCGCGAATCATACTGTACCCTCATTTAATACATGAAAAAATGTGAAAATTCAATTGGCATACTGATAATTCGATGTCAAGTGATAATTTGAATGATATGGAATAAGTAAACTTGAAAAATGACAAAGTGATAAATTAACTCACAAATGACAGCTCATGTCACACACAAAATTCAACTTACCGTTGGCAAAGTACACAATTACAACTACAAAATACACTCGCAAAAAAGCAGAAGCCCAAATCACAGTCTCAAGCAGTTGATGGCATCGAAGTAGACGCTGTCTCGGTCGGGGGCGAGTCTGTCTGCGAACAAGTAGTCGCTGTGCGCCGACGAGTACAGCTCGCACACGTTCAAGCGACCGCCCGCCGCCGTGCCGAGCGGCTTGCGCATGTTCGCGCTGCGGCACTTCTTCAGGGCGCACGCGCGGAAACACATCGCCGCGCTAGACACCTGTGCGGCATACACTCATAGAGCTAAGTGTACACGGCCCACATCACACTCTGTATGCAAACCTACCATAACCCATATGAATAATGAACCAAAAATTATACATTTTTCATCATAATGTTTCATTTATACTATCGAATAATTAATAACGAAATTTATGACAATATTTTATTCATTATCTTATGGTAGGTTTTCATGCTAGGCGTGATGTCCGCCGAGTATACTTATGTAGATGGTAGTTAAGTAACCCTGTTCTAATGAAACACAGTCACTGTTTTTAACGTGTGTTCAGCATTACACAGATCACACAGTGCAGCAGAGTTGTTAAAAGTACCGAACTTTTTTCAAAGTATACGTAAACGTAAAGTATTTATTTTTTACTCACCCCTTGAGTACAGAAAACGTAAAGTATATATTTTTTACTTTTACTCATGAGTAAACATGAGTGAACGTACTTTTCCCCATTTAAAACGTAAACGTGAGTATTTTTGAGAAATGTCACCCCAATTTTCACTCAAAATCACTAATATTCATAACTTTCTGCATATTTTACGCAAATTTTGGCTATATATGGGCTTGTATATTCATTTTCGACTATTTCCCCCCTATTTTTTAAGCATATTCTCTCATTTTTCCTTCTATACCTTCAAAAATAGATATAAAAGACTATCGAAAATACGTTTTATGTACTCGCGTACTTTGAAAAAGTATACGTAAAAGCGAGTACTGGAACTTTTTTCGGAGGAAACGCATTTACTCGGTACTCGAGTATACGTATTTATCGAGTAAAAGTAAATACGTTTAAACAACTATGCAGTGCAGTTTTTGGCAATTAGACACATTCTATTTACACGTATCGGGTAGGGGTATTTCGAGGTGGTGGGGGTTATTAATTCATAGTGGCAATTTTGAGGTGAACTATTTCATAGGGGTATTTCACGGAAATATGGTAGCAATAAAGGGGAGTGATTAAGGAGTGATTAACCAAGTTAATGTGATAATTTATAATTTTTTCTCTCCATTTTCACACATTGGGTTTCATTGCATTGCGTTTGCCACTTAACTTGTAAGAAATCACGCTCTGCAAAGCACACATTCCCACCCAACTAACAGGCAACTCCAAAATCTTAGTATCCGCAATAAATCTCGACTGATAATATGCACTGTATCTACAAGGGCCAGTGATGAAGTTTGCCAAGTCAGGTAGCACCATGTAGGGGTCATCAAAATTGGCAGGTTCTGTGGTAGCTGACAACTCCACACCCCCATCCCCCACAGGTGGGCGTGCTGGAGTGTGTGCCACCACCAGCAGACCACTTGAGCCAGAGCTGGGTCCTGATCCAGAACTTGGCGCTGAGCCAAATATGACTTTAGATGTAGTGCTCGCCCAAAGATCATTGCCACCATCTTTACTGCCAAATTCAGGCTGGCCAGTGACAAATGCGGGCATATTTACCGGCCACGGTCTGACAGTGTCCTTTTCATTGATCTGCTTGAAGCTTTGTTTCCCTTTAGTAACTGGGCTTGGCAATGGAGGGCTGGGTGTAGTAGTTGTGGTTGCTGGTGCTTTGGTTGATGCTGTGGTTGTTGTAGGTGGCTGTGTGGGTGCCTCAGTGGTTGTTGTGGGTGCCAATGTGCTGCTTTCTGCTGTAGTGGTGGATCTGGCTGTTGTTGTTGTTGTTCTTGATTTTGTTGTTGTTTTTGTTGTTGTTGTTGGCTTTGGTGTTGTTGTGGTTGTGGTAGTGGTTGGCTTTGGTGTTGTTGTGGTAGTCTGCATTTGAAATTGCATTGGTCACACAAGATAGTAACGTTTGCAAGAAACTTGAAACAAACAAAACTCAGCCCCCAAACAACCTTCTCCACAGTTGTGGCAGTCCTCGTCTTCCTTGCTCCATTTACATTTTCGGTTGTCCCTCCATTTACATTATCTGCACTCACAGTGGTGTGCACAGCAGTGCTGTATGTTTTGTCTGCAACACCTGGTGCTCTTTCTGTTGCTGATGTACTGGCTGAGATGGTCCTGCATGGTTCCATCGAATTTGATGGATTTTTATAGGTTTGTGACATAGTTCTAACACCAACAGGGGTTTTGTAGATTTTGACCCCCGCGGAAGTTCATATAGATAATAAATCGCTCCTCTTGAGGGATAGATAGCTGAAAAAAAGGTATTATTTTTTTTGGGGGGGGGGGGGTTGGGGGGGGGGGTTCGCGGGGGTTCAATATATTGGCTTTTTCAAGGTATAGAAGGAAGAAAAGGGATACAAATCGCTAAAAGTAGGAGAAAAACAGCTAACAATGGGTATATAAGTACATATAGTACAAAAAATAGTCAAAACAATAGGCAATAAGAACATGAATTGGAATTTTGAAGGTGAAAAACTATTAAAAGATATGAAAATTAGTGATTTTCAGCAAAATTGGGGCAAAATTTCTTTAAAATCGCTCCAGGTAGATAGATGCTGGCCAATTGGGGGGGGGGGTTAGGGGATAGTAGTCCAAATTTTGCCTCTGGGATGGATGGATAGCTGAGTGGGCCTCTGAAATAGATAGATGGCTGGCGGATTTGGGGGGGGGTAACCCCCCCCCCACCCCCCTACTAAACCCCTAATCACCAACCATGTTTTGGTAGTAGTTTTCACATTGTCAGTTTCAGGTGACTCATCAGTTTCACCATCTGAGTCTGATTGCTGTTTTGGTTTGGAACCACTGCCCAATTTGGTAGTGCCTTTGCTCTGTTCCACTCCACTGTCAATGTTTGTCAATGGCTTGCTATATTCATCACAGTGTATATCCTTGTAGGTTTTCACTGCTTTTGCTGCAATGTTGAATCAAATTGGAATTCCAATTGAAAGTAGGTCAAGCCACAAAGAAGATGACCACAATAACCCAATCTTGAAGTGTCAATGGAAAGTACCCCAGACCCATAAACTTTCTATGGAAACCTTCCCAGAAGCGGAAAACAGATCAACATCCATAACGCACCGTTTCCAGCACAATGGAACTCAAAATAGCTCAATTTAGCTCTGTTATCAGTTCTCATAAAGTCCCTGCCGAGGGTCCTTGCTGTCTGCCTGTTCAGCAAACACACCCTGCTGTCATAGTAGTACTGGGCAGAGAGGCACCTGAAGATTGAAATAGTTGAAATTTTTGACTGTAACTGTGAGTGTTGTGTTTTAATAGCTGCCACTACTACTCAAAGCTGTTTTTGGTTGCTTGGAAATAATTCATCAAAAAAGTAGCACAAGAAAAGTGGGCATGGGAAATAGGGACAAGCTAGACACTTCCACACACTTTGTGAGATAATAAGTGGACTGTCTTTCATTGCAAACTATGATCATCGTGAAAAATCCATGTAGACATTTCAAGCATTTTGAGGCATCTGGTGGTATAGTGAAGCATGTTCACACCAACAACGTGTTGGCATTAAGAACTGCATGACATGGCAACACACAATAAACACTGATGTTGCTGTGATGATGAAGCAGTGACGTCATGCAGTGGCATGTCGTTTTGTCACAGTGACATCAATAAGAATAAAGCACACATTGACAATCACTGCATGCATCACTCATAGCATTGAAAAAATTATCAATTTTTGGAAAATATCATTCAATATAATCTCAGAAAATCTCTCAACAAAAAAATATAATTAAATCTCTCTAAAAAAACCTGGAAATAAATATAAATATCATAATTTGAGAGATTTTCTGATATTTTTACAAATCTCAGAAAATCTCTCAGAAAGAAAATATAATTAAATCTCTCTAGCAAATAGTGAAAAAATATAAATCTCAGAAAATCTTTTATTTTTGGTGATTTTCTAAGATTTTTAAAATATAAATCTCAAAGAGATTTTTAAATGCTAATCACTCACCTGAAACCATAGGCATACTCAGCCATTGCACATTCACACTTGCATTCAGCCACTGTGACCGATTTCAGAATGGCTGAGCCAGCACCTTTGAGCACCGATTGCTCGTGCTCAGCAAAACAGTAGTCCGTGTTGGCTGGGGGGGGGATTATTTATGTTACGTTTTGGATGAGTGGATGAATTGTGAACTTTGATTGATTGGGAATTTATTACTGGGATATAAATAGGTAGTTTGATCTTGTCAAGGGGAAATTAGGCTAGCATAGTTAAAATTGATATTATTTTTAACGGGTCACCTTAGAAAGATTTTTTGGCAATTTGAAAGGAGCTCCTTGAATCACTTTGGCATATTTGACTTCGAAGAGCTGCTGTCTATTTGTGTGACAATTTATATTGGGAATCAGTGCTTTAGATCAGACTACATACCTAAATACCTAGGTATGTTTAGTTTCACGTCTATCAGATATCTATATTCAAGAAAAAGTGCACTTTCAAAAGACAAGTGTTTAGATTATATACCGCTTCTAGTCGTATTTCTGTCGTACAAATATCTATGGAAGTATTGAGGCAATGGTTGTGACGGGAAGGCCGGCACCGTAATAGTACCATGGTTCTTTATTCTGTTGTTGGCACTTTGCGGGAGCCATGTGATGGCTGTAGGTTGGGTGGTTAACAGTAACTGACCACCCTCTGTGTACTTGGAATGCAGGTCGAGGTTGATCGGTTTCGGGGGACCCCCTCTGACCAGCGCCTGACGCACGATCTGTGTTGGGGGGGGGGGTCAAGTGACTAGTTCTGGAGAATGTTTCAAATTTGGAATTGAAATTTTTTCCCACTGGACAGTAAATTTTAATCGTTATTGCTGCTCATGTGCAGTGCACAGATTTGACAGAGTGTCAAAGCAGATGCGAACCTGCGCGATGATCTGATTGTGGACGGCTAGGCGCTCTGCGGGGGTGCTGCCTTCGCCCGGCCGCGCGGTCGTCTTCTTGTCGTCGATGGAGCTGAGCTGCTGGTTTTCGTACCACAGACCGCAGCTGCCTTGCAGGCGTTCCTCCCCGAACCCGTCCGCTGTTATACAGTGCGTAGTAGTGATGGAAAAGGCACAGGGAAAAATGGCACCGCACCGCACCCGCACCGGTGCCATTCTAAAAAAATGGCAACGGCACCGGCAGGGCACCCTCGAAAAAGGGCACCGCACCGCACCAGCACCGGTGCTGGTGGCCTTCGGTGGCCAGCACCGGGGCACCGGTGCCCCGGTACCTTTCCATCACTAGTGGGTAGATGAATATGTGTAGGCAGGTGTGGGGCTAGCTAGCAATGATGATGCTCCGTAGAGGCTTTACGATTTTTGATTGTTTAGAAGTTCACAAATGGCAAATTCATATTCATATATTTACATTCAGAAATGGGGACTTCATATTAGGTATCTACATTGTACATGGTCGGGCTGAAAAGTCCCCGGGCAGTGCTCGCCATTCGCGCTAGGGGTAAGCTACGGACATAAAATTTCAACACGTTTATATATCAGGTGTTTTGAGTTTTCACCCAAAATTTCAACCCTCTAGCTCCACCCACTGCGGAACTGTGGGGGTTAAAATTTTGGTCATTTTGTACTGATGTACAAATGGTGCTCTAGCCCAACGCTGCTTTTAGTTGTGATTATGAAACTTTGGCTAGTGTAAGCCACCAGTGTTCACAATGTGCTTATAGTATTCAACACTTTCATCAACATCATTGCTTTTAAGGTAAGATTAATATGCAGATCAGGGTGATGTGCAAGAAATGTGGGAACTGTGGTGGATGTTTTTGGTGATCATCTGAGATCATGTTGTATTGCAGTGATTTTAATGTTGTTTTGTAATGTGCAGTAAATGAATTATGTGGAAAAAATTGCCCTATGTTTCATTACTAATGTGTAGTGGACATTACCTGTGTTCAACAGCAGTGAGTAGACTCCAAGGGGGGCTATTTTGAGAAGGAGAGGCAGAATGATGGATGTGGTTGTGAGAGAGAGTAGTGACAGTAATGACAATATGGACTAGGCTTATGATATCATAGCTAATGTTGGTTAGTGTTGGCACATTGCCAACACTGGTGGCTCACACTAGCCAAAGTTTCATGATCACGACTTAAAGCAGCGTTGAGCTAGAGCACCATTTGTACATCAGTACAAAATGACCGAAACTGTAACCACCACAGTTCCTCAGTGGGTGGAGCTAGAGGGGTGAAATTTTGGGTGATAACTCAAAACATCTGATATATTAACGTGTTGAAATTTTATGACCGTAGCTTACCCCTAGCGCGAATGGCGAGCACTGCCCGGGGACTTTTCAGCCCGACCATGTAAATACATCTTTTATATGTCATTACGAGAGTTTATTCTTCTGATGTAGAATGTCATTTAAAGTTAGTCTTACATCGCTGGAACCAATATTCTGTATGCAAAAGTGGAGGGAAAAGTGTTAAATAAAGTGGTGAGTGGGGTGACAAGTGAACATAAGTGACAACTACAGGTTTACTTGTCACTTAATTCGACACAGCCATATCACTAGGCACTTTTGATGGCACTTGTCCACTTGGAAATCTAGCCGCATATCTAAGCCGAAAGCCCTAGAAACAATCAACCAACGGTCACAGGCAAGGCCGATATAAACAACGGAGTCGTCTGCGGGCACTCGTCTCAGCAGCGCCGGCTCGCTGTTTCTGTCGGCGTCGAAGAGCGCGCATGCCCCCGTGGTCCTGTGCATGATGCTCAACGGTGTGAACAAGTATTCACACTTCACAGCAAACAATGGCTTCGTGGTGCGTGTGCAAGCGGGCTAGATGCGCCTGAGGCGACGCACTTCCACACGCTTCCACCAGCATCACGAAATGTTCGGTGAAGTGTCTTCCACACGTTTCACCTAGCTTCACCGCGTGGTTCACGTGCATCCAAACTTGTGAAGACACTTCACGACGCTGGCGCTTCCACACGCTTCATTGTATACATTTAAGTGCCAGTGCGGTAGTAAGAAGCGTGAATTGTCTTCACGCATATATTCGTGATGTGTGCGGTGCTGCGTGAAGCGTCGGGAAGCGTCGGCGTGAAGACACTTCCCGACGCTTCACCACTTTTTTGGCTGTGATTTGGATCTTCGTGTTTTTTTGTGATTTTCTGTTGATTTGTTATTACTTGATTGCGAAATTTTTTATGTGTTTTTAACACTTTTGAAACACCATTATTGTAAATAGTTGATTGCACAATCTTGTGCACCTGTTCTGCCGCTTCATTACCCTTTTTATACCCCCCCCCCGAATCCGTCGTTATTTTGCACTGCGTTGATTTACACGTGGGAAGAACGCGCAAATTCCGTGACAGAGTTGTTAAAAGTACTGTACGTTTCCAAAAGTAAACGTAAGCGTAAAGTATTTATTTTTGACTCACAGGTGATTACAGAAAACGTAAATTATTTATTTATTACTTTTACTCATGGGTAAATGTGAGTAAATTACTATATTGTCGCCGGAAATCGTAAAAGTGGGTATTTTTAGAAATGCAGAAAATTTTAGAAAATTAAATTACTATATTGTCCCCCCCACACAACCCACCTATGAAACAGGGCGGACTTGCAGTGGAAGCCGTAGCGGTGCATGCTGGTGGCGCACACGCAGCGGCACTGCTCGAACGTGACCTCCTGCTCGTGCGCGATGGCCACCCCCGCGAACACGTGCAGCGGCAGCACTTCGAAGCAGTGCGACACGTCGTCTGCGCGGCACAGTTTCGGGTTGGCAGTAGGCAAACTAGTTCACACGCATGGTCAAATGTCAACTGGTGCCACTGTCGGACACTGTGAAATGCCCTGTGAAATGTAAAATGTCACGCACGCACACTGTCAAACGTCCAGTACTATTTTTTGTTACTTTAAATAATATTTCACATGACTTTCGATACTTTTGACACATTTGACATTTTACAGGTTATGGGAGTAGCCCCTGGTTTGCTTTTCGATTTTGGATTATGGTTGAGTGATTGGAGAACGATGTTCAAAATCTGCACGGACTGCTACCGTATTTCCTCGAAATACCCCCCCCCCTCGTTTGACCCCCCCCCCCTCTCGAGACCACTAAGAAACAATCACCCCCCCCCTAAAAATACCCCCCCCAAATTGAGTGTAAAGTGAACGTACATGACAATAACTGTAGTTTGTGTTCTGTGTACTGCAGAACACACGTTAAAACAATGTCGGTGTCACGTTAGAACAGTGTACATACTAATATTAGTCTACAGAACCTTATAAATGGCGGTTTTTGTTGCATTTTCCGACGTCTGCGTACGTTTCAGACGACAATTTCGTACTTGGTTTTCAAAAATTTTCTAGTGAAATAATGACCCCCCCCCCCTCGAAATACCCCCCCCCCCCTCGTTTGACCCCCCCCCCCTCTCGGGACCACTATGAAACAATCACCCCCGGGGGGGTATTTCGAGGAAATACGGTATGTTGTTTGTTTTGAATGTTTGTGGCTTGTGCATTTGGACATGATTCTGCCATCAACTCAATTAGAGCCAGGCCGGTTGGGTGGAAAAAGGGTCGCTTTAGAATTACGTTAGAAATACGGTAATTATGGCTGACCAATGGCCACTTTTGTTTGCACAGGAGATTAGTGCAGCATTTGCATGTTCACTCGCTATGGAGGCAGGCAAAGAACACTTTTTTAGATGGTGAATTGAGCAGGGTGGGTCAAATATAAATTATGACATAAAGGATACAAAAAAGTCAATGTTTATAATGATGTTTATAGAGATTGTGAATTGTGGTGTGGTTCAAATAAATGTTCAAAGGCAGAATAATAAAAAAGGTATTCAGCGATGAACATGTAATGTCATAAAAACTCGGAAGTTCACAAAACATAAAGATGTTATCAAAATTCTCTAAAAAAAGTTGATGATGCAGATAATTACCGTATTTCTTCTATTGGAGGCTGCCGTTCTATTTGTTCACCAACTTTTCTCACACATTTTTCATTTGAAATTGACTGTTTTTAGTGAAACATGAACAATATTTAAATATTAAAGCATCAATTCAAACAAAATCTAATGTGAAACAACGCTGAATTATAGTACTGAACACAAAATATGAATACAAATGCTGCTCAATAATACGGTTTGCAATCCCGAAATTTTTAATTCGCTAACTACCTTTCATACTTCCACCCATGAACCTTTATTTGGACCACCCGACAAATGCTGAACGAATCTGCACAAATATTACAATCAGAGGTGATGCCGCAGTCGGATTATACATTTTTAAATCATGATCTGGCACCGATGACCACTTCAGAAGCGGAGCCGAACTCCGCCTGCTCGATAAATACCATATTCTTAAAGCGACCCTTTTTCCCCCCAGCGGCCAGGCCTCCACTATTCTATACGCGATGCGCGAGTTCGATTCCCACTTCGGCAAGTGCCATTTTGTACTCTTTCTATAGCTCGGAAGGCAACTAAATTTGGTTGAACAGAATATACAAAGTGATGAAGTTCAAGCTTGAATGTATGATCATCTATTGAAAAATATTCCGCTGGGTGTGATTCCGCACTTACCTAGTCAAATGACCCGACGAGTAAATACCGTATTTCCTCGAAATATTGTTTATTGTTTCAGAGTGAGAATTTTGAGGGGGGGTTAAACGAGGGGGGGGGGGGTATTTCGAGGGGGGGGTTTATTATTTCGCCAGAAATTTTTTGAAATCCCAGTACTAAAATGTCGTCTGAAACGTACGCAGACGTTGAAAAATGCAACAAAAATCGCCATTTGTAAGACTCTAAAGACATTTATAAGTGTGTAGACGTACAAACACTGTTCTCACATAACAGAGTCATCGTTTTTAACGTGTGTTCTGCATTGCCCGGATGACAAATATTTCGGTATTTCGAGGGGGGTGTTTATAAGTTCATAGTGTCCATTTTGAGGGGGGGTATTTCGAGGGGGGGGGGGTATTTCGAGGGGGGGGGTATTTCGAGGAAATACGGTATTTACAAATTTTAGTTAAAAGTTTGCATATTTTAATTGAAATCAATTTCTGTCTCTTATGGTCATCAGATTTGTTAGTTTATGTTGTGTATAATTGCCAGAACGATGTCGACTTTGTTCTTCGTGGATGTCAATATAATTCTTGCAATCTATTAAAAGTGTACATCACTGGAATTACAGATTACCACTTGCCCGTCAATTGACCGCTTATCATTTGAACCAAGGCCGAAAGTAACATAACACTGGCACAAGAACACAAAATCGTGTCAAAGTGAACTCAAAAGTCAAGCCAGAACCATGACACACTGGTGCAAACAGATTGAATGGGCACGCTGCCAAACTCGCTGCGTCTGCCTCCGATGGGCGCGGTGAACACGTCGCCGTGCAGCTGCCGACTGTCGCTCGAGCGCACGTCGATCTCGTTGGAGGTGACCAAGACCGGCCGCGGCGCCGGCGCCCCGTTTTCGCCCTCTAGTACGTGGGGATCACAGTTGACTGTTACCAGTTGACACTGACATCATGTGTCCATGTTCATACCATCCATGTTTCCATGGAAATTCAGGTTTTAGTTGACCTGTCGCGGAACATGGTTCTAACGTGCGCGCCGCAAACATAATTTGAATTTGAACATGGACGAGCGCGAGTGCGACCGTCAACTAGAATCTGAATTGAAATGAAATCCAGTTGACCCACGGCCAACGATGGAAAAAACACAGAAATTGAACACAGAAACTCATTGAGTTTCTGTGTTTTTGTTTTACACAGAAACACGGAAACACAGAAAAGTTTTTTGAGTTTTTTTCAGCGTAGTGGTTGAACACATTTTCAGAACGCACATGAATTCAGTTACCTAAACTAAACAAGATAAGATGTGCATGTATAGCATGTAAATATGTACATAATGTATTCATATTTTATGATGGAACAAAAAATAAATTAAAGATGGCATGCACATCTCCTGGTGGACATGTTTAAATATAATTATAGTTCAAATCAATTCTGTGGTCTTCCATACAGTGCACATCCATTGAAGAATTTTGGACTACTGCGTAAATTGTCGTTTGTGAGCATTTTGTTGATGCTGGTGTTGTGATGTGGGTGGATGTCCTCACTGAGGACATTCTTACGGACTTTTTTGACACTTGAATGAATACACATGTTATGTGGGGTTAAAACATGTGCAAAACCAATATTGTATAAGAAAACTGCTGTTTCCACATCAAAATGCTGCAAATCAGAATTTTTGGGGGGAAACTCGAGTTTTTTGGACAAAAACTCGAATTTTTTAGACAAAAACTTGAGTTTTTTAGGAAAAAAAAACTGAAAAAAACTTGAGTTTTAACAAAAAACACAGAAATAAAAACAGAGTTACTCAAGTTTTTTTCAATAAAAAAACTCAAAACACAGGTATTCATTTTTGAAAAACTCAAAACACAGAAAGTGTGTTTTTTGGGGAGCTTACCCATCGTTGACCCACGGCCACGATGCCAATGCGATGTGAACACGAACTGATGTGGCAATGAATTTTACTTATAGCTGTATCAGTGCAGTGCGGCAGTACGGTGCACATTTGGGTGTGGTGTTTTGGAAATTTATAAAATAAATATCAAGTTCGGCACGGAAATTTAACTCAAGAAAAGGTGTTTCTGATGTGCAAAAAATATCACTGATAGTAAAGATGTGTTTTCTATACGAAGACAGTCGCGAGCCGAACGGTTCACTGCAAATGCCAGAAGCACCATGACGCTTTTTGTTTTGGCGCTAGCGCCAAGCGCCAATGGCGCCAGGGAAAAATTGCACGAGGACCAGAGTCACCATGGTGCTTGTTGCTTTGGCGCCAGCGCAATTCCCCAGGACCTGGCATTTTGTTCCTGGCGCCACGCAAAAATAAAGCAGAGCGCCAAAAAGGCCATGGCGCATTTGATGTGTGTGTGCCGAACGTGTATCAGTTCCAAGGCACTTTTAACCGGTCAACTGAATCCATAGCGGCGCACACCTGTCGTGATGGGCGGCGGGGCGTGCTGCGGCTGCGCGGCGGCGCCCTCCAGCTGCAGCGCCTGTCTGTTGCTGTCGCGCGCCGTCACCAGCTCGTCTGTGCGCGGCAGCCGCCCCTCGCACTGGTCGATTATGATCTGGGGGTTGGGGGTCTTTTACAGGGGGCTTGGCTGCTTGCCAGTTTATGATAGGCACTTGTTGTTGCTTTGTCGTCATTTTTCCTTTTGTCCTTAGGTTTGTTCTTCTAAATACTACGATATAGGTTTTTCTTTGTCTATTGGGTGGGCGGATAATTTGAGGTATAAGGAGATAATTACATATTTGAGAATTTAAGATGATTTTATTATCAGTATTTCCGACAGCTGATGCGTCGATAATGGAAAAACAAGTTGACAAGCTTTTCTGTTTTTTCCACACAGCATAAATTCTGGGACCAGTCACGCATCCTGTAAAATGCAAAATGTCACACAAATTTGTCAAATGCGGTGTAGGTAAAACGTCAAGTTTGCCTTGACCAGACAATCCCAATTTGACACAACACTGTACATTGTGCGTGCAGAACTATTTATCTCGAACTGCGGGAAGAAACAACCCCCACTACCTTCCTTCAAAATGGCCACTATGAATTTATAAACCCCCTTGGTTGAATCCCCCATCAAAATTTCCACTACGAAAAAATAACCTTCCAGAGGGTAATTCGCGGAAATACGTTATTTATCTGGAACTGCGGAAAAAAGGTCACCTGTGTCATATCTGACTCGCTATTATAGCACGTAAACGTGATATAGATCTCCGCATCTCCAGCAGGGACCAATTCCTCGCCAGTTTCATGGTCCATTCCATTCAATTGGCACCTGCGCTCACCAGTCGCGTAATTCATGGAGCGGCATCTATTACTTTCGTAGCGCTGTGTCAACCGGGGGCAGTCCCACACCCTGTAAAATGCCCTGTCAAATATAAAATGTCATGCAAAGTGTCAAAAGTCACGTAAAATGCCCTGCAAAATGGCAACCGTCTTGCCATTTTGCAGGGCATTTTATATGACTTTTGACACTTTGCATGATATCTGACATTTTACAGGGAACTTTACAGGGTCTGGGATTGGCACCAGCTGGCCGCGCACAGACATTGGCACAGTGCCAAGGTTACTGGCTGTTCCGTGGCGAATATGCTGCCTGGTAGGGTGCGTGCTGTTCGAGGCGTGAAGCAGGGAGCCATCGCTGTGTAGGGGCGGGGGGGGGGGGGGTTTGAGAAAATCTAAATTAATGTAACCTCAGAAAATATCTCAAAATGAAAATAAATATAATTTTATTTCTCTGGGAAAAATCTGAATGAATACCGTATTTACTCGAATAATTCCCCCGGGGAATTTTTTTTTCGTCAGACATTTTTGAGGGGGAAACTATTCGAGGGGGGTTATTCAAGTGGGGGGATTATTATGTCATCACAATTTTCAAGCACGTTTCTATCACACTACATACACATGTAACTTGGTTTCCATTGATAGTGCACATTCCATTGCATCTTTGCACCCGAATGTGCTGCATTTCCATTCGATGAATCAAACCGCAGACCGCTCTTTTGTATGGTTTGGCTTCATCGATTGTTTTTGTTAAAAGCACGTTCATTATGCGGGGGGGGGGGATTATTCAAGTTGGGGAATTATTTTTTCCTCGCCTGTCTAACAGGGGGAAATTATTCGAGGGGGGGGAATGATTCCAGTGGGGGGAAGTATTCGAGTAAATACGGTAAAAATGCTCCCACAGCTGGAGATATAACATCAAATTATCAAATAAAAAATGGCAGGTGAACTTGGCTTGGAAGGTGTTTATTACTCGATCCACCACCTATATTTGACTCCAGTTTTGATTTTTACTACTTCTCTGCTCACATGTCACTGCCCAACCAGCCCGACATGTCCAATATACTGACCCAAAGCTGTGGGTCCAATGAACTTCTCCAAAGTGTCATTCTGCTCGGGGCCCAAGCCGTCGGACAGCAAGGTGCCGTTGGCGGTCGAAGTGGTCAGGTCCAACACCTCGCCGGACTCGTTCAGGGGCGACAACGTGCTGCTGCCGTTGGTGATCGATTTGATGTGCTCTGGTGTTTTTGGTGGGGTTTTTGGTGCCACTGTGGTTTTGATGGAAGATGTTTGGGTTGGTGGTTTGGATGATGTGCTGATTTTTGCGTTGGCAGTGGTTTTTTGTGACGGTGGTTTTGTGCCTGTATCGCCTTTCGATTAGCTTACCCTCAATGATCTTTGAATGGTCCGCTTAAATACAGTAGTTAAAAACTATCATTTTTGGAAAGCGTAAGTGTAAGTGTAATTATATAAATAATCAAAAATCGTGGCTATTTTAGGCAGGTAAGCGTCAATACACCTCGCATATAGAGAATAACTATTTACAATGAAGATATCCATTCGCCAGTTTGAACAAACCTGCAACAGTTGCATAATGTGTGGTTTTCATGCCAATTCAGTTCCATTGATATTGGCCAAATAAAATATTCCCGGTAAAGTTGACGGAACGCGTAATGTTCCCGCCCAATCAATTATTCAACCACGAAAGTGTAAAATAGACCCCCCCCTGCTTGAATACAGTCCCACTTAACAAAATGTCCAACTAAAACCCATCCAAAAAACCCAAAATGCAATGGTTCACGCTGAAACATCGTAAAACACAGACTTCCGGCGCCGGCGCATTCAATGCATCCAATGAGCAAGTATTGAGCATCAGCTTCATCAGCGGCCACAGCTCTGGGCGCCCCCAATTTTGGACAGTCTATTCTGTGCGTGTAGCTGATGGAACAAGTTTGGTCCAGCCGCGAGTAGACGGCCGTCCAGCAGAATTGAGCTGTGTAGCACAAGCGCGCGCACGCTTCTGTGAAGAGGGGGGGGGGGGTTTTGAGGGGTATGGTTGAGTTGCATTTCTGCGAGAGGTGATAACTGGAGGGTGCGGTTTGGAGGGGGTAAACGAGCAGGGCGACTTCGGATGTTTTGTATGATAATTTTTCTCAAGACTAGGTACTCGTAAACTCAACATTCAATGGGGAACTTTTTCCGTTGCCGTTAATGCTGCGATTACAGCTCGGACGTAAAAATTGACTTGGCGTAAAATTGATTTTGGGCGTAAATTAATTACAGATGAATGGATAAAGATACAACATTGTTATTTCAGTCAAATAAAGCTTAGATGCAGACGTTTCTTGTGTCCAAAGCTCCTGGGTTTATTTCTATCGTACTGGGAGTTATCAAGTTTAGCACAATTTTTTCAATTATGCGCTGTAAGTTGCATAAAATTAGGGCGTAAAATAAAAAAAGTTTGCACCAAAATTCATAACTTCTAGTACAATTAAAATAAACTGATGAGCTTTGGACACAAGCAACATCTGCATGTGCGCTTTCTTTGACTGAAATTACAACGCCATATCTTTATCCATTAACCTGTAATCAATTTGCTGCTTTGCAATAGTCTGACGTGAAATGTCAAGTTGTTCCCTGACACTGTGACGTGAAATGATGATGACGTGAAATGATAAAAATTGAATTTTTCAATTCGCTCTAGTTGTGGCTGATAACACTCAGTATTGGACACGATTAAGGTATTGATTCATATATTATCCTTAAAAAATTGTAGACCCGTAGCATGATCCACACTCGTGTAATTAATTTCACGACGTCATTTCACGTTGTCATTTCACGTCGAATCGACGCTGAGCTCTAATTCCCGCTTTACGCCCGAGCTGTAATCGCAGCATAAGGCAGAGGTTTATATTCAATCAAGAATAATTAAAGAAAAAACGGCATCTTAGTATCCTATTGTTAAGAAATTGTCCCCGTCGAACCAAAGTCTTCTAACGGCTCTGAAGTGAAGTAAAAGTCGATTTTGCTCCTCTGGTCGTCGTTCATCGGCTGCACCACCATTCTCGGCAAGTTGTCGCATTCTAAAAAAAAGTGGAATTTTTTTTAAAAAGCACTGACAATTTGAAAAAATGGATTGTATAAAACCTGTGAGCGGATCTGACGCGGCTTCGGTTAGCAATAGCAGATGAAATAAGCCCGGAAAGACTAGTGAAAGTGCCGCATTCAACCGCATGATGTCGCGTTTTTTCTGGGTGGGTATTTATCAGAGTAAAAAGTTCAAACGATGAAAGTTTTTGAACTTATGATTGGACAATCGAAGATTTGAAGAAGAAAAAATTATTTTTACTTTGGCGGCACTTTCTACTTTAACATCGGTACTGAACGACTTTTATGTAAGATAATATTTAATAATATCGTTCTTGACCAAAAATGATAATAGGTATACTCGGCGGACCGCAAAGTATGAGCCCAAAATTATTTATGTCTTGGTCGATAACGCGCGAGCTGGATACTTACTTATGTATGCACTTTCACAAAAGGAATAAAAATTGTTAAAGGCGGAGTCGCGTACAAACGAGGAATGTTTTTTCCCGAAATGTTTTTTCTTTTTTTGATGGAATTATGTTTATTCTATTAATGATGACGTCATGATGGAATATTTCCTTCAGAAAAATGCATAGCATGCGGTCGGTCGAGTACAGGTAATTTCGCATGGACTAATGCTGAGGAAACGCGTTTTTCCCAGAAAACGGCTAGCTTTATTTGACAGTCAGTCAACTAGACGAGGGCAACTTGGATTCTTTGAATGGCGCACACAAATCCGTGGGCGAGAACTCGGCCGTAAAGTAAACTCGGCCGTAAGGCATAATTGTACACACGTATTTACGTTTACTCGATAAATACGTATACTCGAGGGCTGCGTAAATACGTTTACGTTTCCTCCCGAAAAAATACCGGTACTCAGTTACTCGCGTACTTTTTGAAAGTACGCGAGTACAGAAAACGTGTATTTACAGATATTTACGTTCACTCGCCTTTTACACAGCGTAAAAGTAGAAAATTTTTACTTTACGTTTTCTGTATTTGGGTGTGACTAAAAATAAAATACTTTACGTTTACTTCGAAAAAAGGTCAGTACTTTAAACAACTGCGCCGTAATGACCATCCCCAAATCCGTGACCTGAATCATCTCCGGCAGGGGGCGGACGCAGTGCGCAAAGAAATACCGGAAAAATTCACACGCTACTAGAGATGGAAAATCGCCACACAAAGTGGCACCATAAAAAGGCGTCGATAAGAGGCCCCCATTTATAAATGGCTGTCATTTTATGGGAATTATCTAAATGCCTAAATACCTACATTAGCTTTGGGATAAAAAAATCGTGTTGTTTACATATCGTGGTGTCTGATGGCATTGACAATAATCAGCATGTGCCAATTAATTGAAAACCATAAAAAAAATTTTTTGAAATAAAGGTTGAAATAATAAAATGAAGGCATCTTTCGTTTGCAGTTGCACCTGCAATATGCGTGCCCACTTACACCAACATTTTTGGCGCACGTAATTCGAAATGGCGCCGATAGCGCCACAGAATATTCCACCACTAAATGACGCTGAAATAACAAAAGACGCAACATTTCACTGCTCATATCAACAATAGATGTGTAAAATATAAAAACATGCGATAAAGTTTCTGCCGTGTGCATTCGTGAATCGCTTGAATTCAAGTCTTACGGTGGCGAGCGAAAAACTCGGAATTTTTTTTTAATTTTTGGTTTTTCATGAGTTTCGGCAGACGTCTAGAAACAATCAACCTTTTTACTCGAAAATTTAAAGAAATTTAAAATATTTTCTACAAAAGTTTTCTTAAAATTTTATTTTAACTAATTTTTACTGAGATAAACCTTGGTTATCCATCAAGAGCTTATACCAATCCAAATGAAAAATCGTTCTCAAAAATTGGAGGAAAATCAAGGTGATTTGTGCAAACAGCAGCCCAGAGCAGAGCGAAAACTATTCTTCAAAATTTAAATACTTTTTCATCAAATTTCAAATTTCTTTCTAAAAAACGTAGCAACGCCCGTGTGAAAAATCAAATGGTCATTACTCAGCTCAGCGCATACACAACATTCCTGCGGGCTGAATATATTACCATACATAATCCACGTAAAAGCTAGGGATAAGGAATGCGCAATTTCGCACAGATTATGACTGCCCGAACGATTTTTGATGTCCCGTTCAAATCTATCAGGCGTGAATAAAGTGATGCACGTTTTATGCGGCGTGGTATACAACAATTTGCGTGCTCCATCTTCCAGGTGACACCTTGGCAAGTTGACAAGTGAGAAGACAAGATGACAAGTGAATTTGTTACCGAAAATACTTGTCAGATACAAATTTACCAGTTACTTGACTTACCACTTATCATAACTTCACCAATTACACATTCCACTTCTCTTGCTACTTGTCTACTAGCGGAATTGACCACTAAGACTTTACACATTGACAGCTGATGAAGTGATAATTAAATTTGTAAGTTACATGAAAAGTGACAAGTAAAATTGTGACTGACAAGTGATAAGTTAACTCGTTCATCGTGATTCGAGTGATTGTCAACTGCCGCAATATCCGCTTGCGGTCAAGTGACAAAAGATATAGCAGATGATAAGAGAAGTTGGCACTGATGAGTAAAAAACAACAAGAAAATTCATAACTGACAACACAATTTGTACAAATTTGTATAGGTGTATAAAAATACTTGTCACTTCACTTGTCACTGATAACTACACTTACAGCTCAGAACTTTTCTTCTCACTTTTTCCAATTTAGAATTTAGAATTTTCAATTTCGAATGGGAAAAATCGTCCTGAGGAACGTGAAAAAGGAAGTGAATGAGTGCATTACAGTGTTGGAGAAACATTTTTAGCACACGCAGGGTATTGTACGCAGTGATTTATACTGGCACTCTTGGCGCCTGGCGCCCTAATTTTCAAATGGCGCCATGGCGCCCTTGGCGCTTGGCGCCCTGATTCCGTGGCGCCATTGGCGCCTGGCGCCCAGTTTCCGAATGGCGCCATGGCGCCATTGGCGCCTGGCGCCCTTTTTTCTGGCGCTTTTCCATCACTACTGACAACACAATTTGTACAAATTAGAATAGGTGTATAAAAATACTTGTCACTTCACTTGTCACTGATAACTACACTTACAGCTCAGAACTTTTCTTCTCACTTTTCCAATTTCGAAACTGACCCCTGGTCGACGTGACGCAATTGACCGTCGCCCACAAATAACAAAGATTTTATGTTGCGGTGAAAGATTTGGGCGCGATTAAGTTCAAACTTTGAAATGAAAAATGCTACACACCGGAAAAAATTTGATCGGTCAAAATTAAGTACGTAGTTGAAGCAGTGATGCGAACATTGCCAAAGCGCTTTTCTGGCCCTAAACGCAAGCGCCAGCGCCGTCATTACATCGCTACTTGTGAAGCACACCGTATTCCTTCAAATAAACAGGATACTTCAAATAAACAGGATCAAAACGTAGAAGAGCAGCCAATTAGCAGCTAATTTTGACACTTTTTAGCATGTCAAATGAAACAAAATGATGTTTTTAAACTCACAAATCTGTTTTGAACATATTTGAGTTTAAATACAAGAATGAGAAGTTTATCAGTTTCGACTAGGGCGTCAAAAAATTTTTTTACGGATACGGAAAAAATTTTTTTCAGCGGACGGAAAACAGAACAGAAAACGGTAAAAAATTGCACTTGGCAGAAAATGGAAACGGAAATGGAAAAATTTTTTTCAGCAGCCGGAAAACGGAAAAAAGGGGCCGGAAAAACGGAAACGGACAAATGAAATTTGCATGGAAATGGAAAAATTTGCTGAAATTTTGCCAGAAAATGGATAAATTTGCTGAAATTTTGCTGGAAGTGGAAAAAATTTGCTGAAATTTTGCTGGAAACAGAAAAAATTTACATAGATGACAATCTGCATGAAGGTTTACCAGTTTGGCTGGAACAGAAAACAGAAAGTTGAATCAGAAAAAGGTAAAATGAGGCAGAAAAATGGAAAATTGAGGCAGACAATGGAAAAAAGCAGAAAAACTGGAAATTGAGGTGGAACACAGAAAAATGGCGGAAAAACTGTAAATTTAGCCGGAAAACGGAAAAAGAGCCAGAAAAACGGAAACGGAAAAAGTAGCCGGAAAGCGGAACAGAAAGCGGAAAAAAATTGCCTGCGGAAAATCGAAACAGAAACCGAAAAACGGAAATTTGACACCCTAGTATCGACTACTGTTGACGGCCATAAAAATCAAGCTTTGTGGGTGTGGAAAACTCAAATGTGTTCAAAACAGATTTCTGAGTTTCTCAAAATCGACGACGTGGCCACAATGGCCCCTTCAACAGAAATATTAAAATAGGTCGATCCTTTAAACAATTTACGGTGATCAACATAAAAAAGCCATGGGTGGGAAGGGATAAATGTATATGTGGGTGCAATTTCTCGTTATCAAGACAGGTGTTCGCAGGTGTGAAATTGGGCAATTGGCTGATTTGCGTGACAAATTCTTCCATGGGCAGATGTCAAAAAGATTGCGCATTTATTTTATTTTTGAAACTGGAAGATGCAATTCTGTTCAGAAAAATATTTAGGGGAAGACTTAGAGCCTTAGGGGAAGGTTTAGGGAAATATTTTGGGCAGCTTGGGACAATTCTGAAATTCTTGGGACAATACCTAAACGCTAACTAATGCATATCTATTATAAATGCCTCCGTAAAAAACAGCTAATTACTCGGACATTTTCACGAAAGAATTCATACCGGAGATTTTGGCACAGCCGCCATACATGGCCACGTAAATAAATAAATACAATTTTATTGAATTTATTGGAGGGATCCACTTGATGGTTCAGCGGAAAAGAAGGTCGCAGGCAGATTTGCATCACATTTCACTACTATTTAAATGCCATTTGTTCCGTACATATTTAGGTGTGGTGATATGTATTTGCATGATTTGATGTACATATTTTAGCACCTGGGAGCGTTCATTGCAACAGATCAGAGTTGTTAAAGTATGAGTATAAAAAGCTGTAATGTAAATACTCAACATTATTCTATAGAAGAAGATACGGACAATGTGGCAGTCACGCATCCTGTAAACATTCATGTAAAATGTCATACAAATTGTCAATCAAAATAAAAGAGAAAGGATTTTATCACTGTCATTTGGAAACTCAAAAAATTTGTATGGCATTATCAATGACATTTCACATTTGACCTTACACATTAATAGGGTGTCAAAATTTTTTTACCGAAACGGAAATCGATAAAAATTGAGCAGCTGTAAAAACTGAATGGAAAAAAATTTTCCCTGTGGAAAGTGGAAAAAGAAAACAGAAAACAGAAAGTTGCGGTCCTACACATTAAAACGTCTGCATTTCTCTGCCAACCATTTGCCCATGCACAATGCCCAATGCACAGCTTTATAGAACCTCCTAAGTACTATGCTTCATGGCAAAAAATTAGGAAATTTCAAATATTCACACTGCATATAAAAGCTGCACAAACATCAAATATTCACCTGTTTTGAACATGTGACTGGTTTTTCTCATTGTGTTTATGCAGCATGCAAATTTTTTATTGAGTTGACTGCACACTATGAAAAAAATATGTGAGTACCGTATTACCTCGAAATACCCCCAGGGGGTTTATTATTTTGCCAGCAAAATTTGAGGGGGGATAATTCGAGGGGGGGGGGGGTTTATTCAAGGGGGGGGTTATTTGAGGTAATACGGTTGTTTGTAGAAAACCAAGAAACTTATGCCCAGGTGTTATACAAGTTTAAGAATACCTAGTTTACTGAAGAGTGCCTTCATATGGTATAACACCCAGACCGTTTACATGGAGAAATAGGTAAGTAATATTATGGTTAAGGTGAGTATAAACGCCTGAAATACCTGGGTATCGTTTATAAAAAAAGTATTTACGTTTATTTTTAAATGGCGTTATCAACTGTGCAACAAAGTGCGCGCTCTAGGCAAACAAACTGCTGTTCAGCAAATCACACTGCTATGTATGTAACCTACCTTGGTTGTGTGTTGCGTAAAATATTTAGGTAAGTGTAAAAGTGACAACCGCATGGAATGTACGCCGTAAAAATGACGAACACACAGCACAACCAAAAAATCAATGATAAACATAGCGACAAGAATGTATTAGCTGGTATAAATTTTATAACCTCAAAACAACTTGAAGACACAAAAAGGAAAAACACCAAAAAGTCAATTCGACAGCAAACCAAATCTGTAGTCAATCTAATTGTACAAAAATCCACAAAATTCGCACAAAGGAATAGAGCATTCGCAGTTGCGAGTTCACACAGGTGTGCGTGTAATGAGTCGTTCACCTGCGAATAATGCACCTACATCAGAATTCAAAAACACCGCTGAACTCCGAGTGACCCACATGTTGTACTTCATTATCTAAAATTCTTCCTGTATCAAGTGACCTTCCGCGCGCGAATTTTGTCCACTGGAATTTTTGATTTTTGACGCGACAGGTTTTATTTGCAGCCGGCCGATTTATTCGACTGTTTATCCATTTATTTACTGCGTTCGAGATTTTTATCTATTGACCGCGGTATTCTAATCTATGTAGGTATATTGTTTTATCGGGGTCACTCAAAATATTTGTTCATTTGACGATTGAAAATCAGTGTGCAGGTGTTTGTATGGGTGAATAAAAAGTGACCTATTGTCAAATATATTTACCTACGTATGGTACTTGTAGATGGGGCGCTCTCTTATTCAAAAGGAAATTTGCAAATGCATTATTGTGCAGTGGCCAGTGGTGTTGTTTTCAAGTTTCTGCCAGAGTTGTTAAAATACCGGTATTTTTGGAAAGCGTAAGCGTAAGCGTAAATACACTTTCCAAATTATGGGTACGGATACTAAAAGCGTAAGGTATTTTTAAAATACCTAGGAAAGCGTAAAATAAAGCGTAAGCGTAAAAAAAGTTTTACAAGGTGCTCTTGCTGTTGAGCATCAGATTATCAGATTACCGTATTTACTCAAAACACCCCCTCAAAATACCCCTACCCAAAATGTGTCTAATAATATCCAAAAACTGCAGTTTTGTATCTGTGCAATACAAAACACACGTTAAAAAGAATACAGAGTTATATTAGGACAGGGCTTATATCAACTAGGTAGGTTAATAGGTACATACTTATGTAAGTGTATACCGTATTTCCTCGAAATACCCCCCGGGGGGTGATTGTTTCATAGTGGTCCCGAGAGGGGGGGGGGGGTTAAACGAGGGGGGGGTATTTCGAGGGGGGGGGGGGTTATTGTTTCACAAGAAAATTTTTGAAAACCAAGTACGAAATTGTCGTCTGAAACGTACGCAGACGTCGAAAAATGCAACAAAAACCGCCATTTATAAGGTTCTGTAGACTAATATTAGTATGTAGATGGTATGTACACTGTTCTAACGTGACACCGACATTGTTTTAACGTGTGTTCTGCAGTACACTGAACACAAACTACAGTTATTGTCATGTACGTTCCCTTTACACTCAATTTGGGGGGGGGGGGTATTTCGAGGGGGGGTGATTGTTTCATAGTGGTCTCGAGAGGGGGGGGTCAAACGAGGGGGGGTATTTCAAGGGGGGGGGGGTATTTTGAGGAAATACGGTACCTAGACGCTTATATTTTGCACTTTGAGAAAAACCCTGGGTGTATTTCAAGGAAATACGGTATCCATTATCTGACCGAAAATTCCTTATCGTAAGCCACGATATTGCTAGACGACACAATTTGCACATGTGCCACTATTTTCACTCCGTTAGCGCACACACGTTTTTTTGTACGCTTTCTCAATCACTTTATGTTCCTTTCTTCCTTTTTCAAAAGCGTAAAACTGGGTTGCGTGAAAAAAATTTACGCTTTTAGTACCCGGGTGTTTCCGCCGGGAAAGCGTAATAAAGCGTACGGGTATTTTACAAAAGCGTAAGCGTAAGCGTAAGTATAAATACCCATTTACCCGGGTATTTCGGGTAAGCGTAAATACGCTTTCACAACTCTGGTTTCTGCACAGTTTCTTTTTTGGGTTAAGAACAGAAAATGCCTAAATAGAATAACAGGTACATAACTTTAGTGACATTTATATAAGCTTGCTCTGAAAATTTAAAATTTGGGAAGATGTTTTTGAACAAAATGACGTCATTTTGTGACGTTTTCAGAATTGTTTGTTTGTTAAGGTTGTGTATATTTACACAAATAATTAATTCTAAAAGTGACGTAAAGTGACATCATTTAATTTCAAGGCACCCTAATTTGAAGAAGAATCAGTTTACAGGATGAACTTGCGCAGGCACTGTCTGGGTGAAAACGACTTTGTTGAAGTTTTGATTTTGCATGATTCGTTTTGCATGCAAACGTAAAAGTTTCAGCTTACCATGTACTTTTCAACTTCAGTGCGACCGATATCCTTTTTTATACTGTCCGTTCGTCAAATATTTATTTACCCAGGTATTTACAATGTCACACAAAAATTATCTGATATAATATCATAGATACAGATCTCACAGATTTTACAGATCCCATCAATTTAAAACTGCCGGTAAATTCGAAAATGCGAAATGTGGTAATTCCAAGAATAACATTTATTACCCCCTTGATTTATGCGCGGCGTTTGTTATGCTCTCAATTAGCGTTGGGAATTTTTAATTTTCGAGTTCAGTTATCTGGTATCAGGTCAAAAAGTTTGGGTCGTGTATCGGGTATCGGTTCCAAAAATATTGTGCACACGCTAGTTTACTGTGCCAGATTTTGGTAAACTCATAAATCAGCTTTGAACACATTTGAGTTTACTGAAATTAGTTATTCTTAATCCCCATCAACCACAGTTGACAGATACCTCATTCTGGTAAACTCAAATGTGTTCAAAGCTGATTTATGAGTTTGCCAAAATCTGGCAGTAAACTAGTGTGTGCAGGGCCATTGGGTTTGGGTTCAGGTATTTAGGTTGGGTATAGGGTCTGGTCAGATCTTTCAATAGCTGGGTATTGTGTAACATAATTGTTGGGTATCAGGTATTGTCAAGTATTGGGTAATAGGATTGTCAGTTATTGGAAATAACATCATCTGGTATTGGATAAAACAACAAAAGATACAGCATAGTGTAGTGTGGCTCTCACCAGCACCCAAATTTTATCAGGTGGGATGATTTCTGATCTCCCTGCTTGATACCTGACAATTGACAGGCCCTGCATGCACATAATCCAAACGTTATTTTAACAAAGTTAAATAGAGTCCATAAATCTTATGCCAAAAGCCAAGTGTAACCAAGTGCAAATACAAATGTGGAAACATCATATTTCTCCAGAAAAAGGGCAAAAAGGAAAATAGCTAAATTACAACTACACAACACAGCTGAAAGTTGTACTCACAACCAGGGTTGGCAAAATCTCAGAAAAAAATATAAAAATAAAATTAAAATAAAATGGAAAATTTAAGAATAAAATTAAATGGAAAATTTAAAAAAAAAATTATAAAAATTTGAATTTTTGCTAATTTTTAAAAAATTGGATACAAATTCATATTTTTGTAAAAATTGTATATTTACGAATTCATATTTTTTGTAAATTTTTTATCTTGTTGTTTATTGTTCAACCTGTTTATTTGAGGAGCTGGGGCCGTCCCAAACCCTGTGAAGTCTCAAAATGTCATATGAAATGAAATGCAAAGTGTCAATTGTCATGACAAATGTTAAGTAAAGTGTCAATTGTCATGACAAATATAAAATTAAAATGGAAACTGTAAAGCAAATTGTATCCAAATCTTATCTTTTGTTTCCAAATCTTGTTGTTGTTTTTGTATCCAAATCTTATGTGAACATCTTATGATACAAAGACATAATATTTGGATACCAAGACATAAGATTTGGATACCATAACATTCAGATACACAATTTACACATTTGAGATGTCAATTGACTATTTACTTTACATTTGTTATGACAATTGACACTTTGCATGACATTTTACAATGTGCCCAGCACACTACAGTAATCCTTCTACTGAAAATGCAAAACATTGTTATTGATAATTGTGACTTGCCACTTGCAACTAGCTAACAATACCTACTGCAAGCTACTTTTGCAAAGTAATGAAAAATTTTGTCACACGTTTTTCATGTTAAGGTCTAATTATCACATTTTGCTGCCCTTGCATGCAAGATTCTGATTTTTTTGTAAAATTTCTGTAATTTTTTTGTAAAATGGTTCCATTTTATTATTTTATTAACATTTTGGAATAAAATGAAACATAAAAAAATAAAATACATTTTTATACTATTTGTATACAAATGATTTTTATAAAACCAACCCTGCTCACAACACTTCCACTTGAATGATTGAGCTGTAAGAAACTTTAGCAGGTAATTTCGGGTATTGGTATCGGCTACTGTGTTTGGGTTTGGGTAGTAGAGTCGTGCTCGGATATCGGGTTTCAGTTCGAAAAACTGTGCAGGTATTGGGTTCAGGTAGGGCCAGGTCGGGTCGGGTCGGGTCGGGTCTGGTCGGGTCGGGTCGGGTTAAGTCGGGTCGAGTCGGGTCGGGTCGGGTCGGGTCGGGTTCGGTCGGGTCGGGTCGGGTTGGGTCGGGTCGGGTCGGGTCGGGTCGCGTTCCCAACCCTACCTTCAAGTTCGAAAATCTCGGCTGTAACCTTTGATGTTGAGGGGGACACCCCGATTGCATCAATGTCAAACGTTTGACATGACCTGGGTTATGCCACAAAAAGTGCGCGATAATGGATGTGAACGTTGTGACGTTGCGAATTGCAAATATTTATGTGCTATTCAAGGAAATTTGAAGAACGTGGTTGTAAGAAGTTTGAAGAAAGTGGTAGATTGACGCTAAAGTGGCAAACCTTATAAATGACAGAGACTTATAAATATTTACTTAACAAGTATCAAAATAAGGTACCAAACTTTCACTTTACTTAACACTTATACCTAAATCACAATCAAATTACCAATTAAAACTTCTTTGTCAGTTTTTGTACACTGGTTGAGTTGGGTTCATAGTGGTTGAAAAAGTTCTTTACCGGACTGTTTGTCGTCTCAAAAAAGCCAAATCATCAAAAGCCAAATCATCAGCCAAAAGCCAAGCCATTGCTTCAACAGAAATATGTAGAGAAAATCATCAGACATCTGAAATCAGAATCATTTTAAATCGACACGGCACAAAAACCGCAGATCTGACACATTTACAACCACAGAATTTCAACATTTGGCAGCGAAGTTGTCATTATGTGTTACCGGGCAAAAATACCCGTTACTCATCAATACTCATTTACTTGTCACTTGCTTTAAACTCACTTTCCTTCTCACCTGACCACATGCATAATTGGTCCCAGAAAGTTAGCGGCATGAGCTAACCAGAGTTGTTACAAGTACCGAACTTTTTTCAAAGTATACGTAAACGTAAAGTACCTATTTATTTTTTACTCACCCCCTGAGTACATAAAACGTAAAGTAAATTTTTTATACTTTTACTCATGAGTAAACATGAGTAAACGTACTTTTCCCCTCCGAAAATGTAAACGTGAGTACTTTTGAGAAAGGTCGCAATTTTGAAATGAAATGAGAAATGTTGAACTTTTTGCCTACCGTATTTCCTCGAAATACACCCCGGGGGGGTGATTGTTTCATAGTGGTCCCGAGAGGGGCGGGGGTTAAACGAGGGGGGGGGGGGGTATTTCGAGGGGGGGTTATTAATTCGCCAGAATTTTTTTCAAATCCTAGTACAAAATCGTCGTTTGTGATGTACACTGGGGTAGAAAAATGCATCAATGACTGACATGTATAGACTCCTGTAGACTAATATTAGTACGTAGATGGTATAAAGACTGTTCTAACGTGATTACGACATTGTTTTAACGTGTGTTTTAACTACGCAGAACACAAACTGCAGTATTTGTCATGTACGTTCTCTTTACACTCAATCTGGGGGGGGGGGGTATTGCGAGGGGGGGTGATTGTTTCATAGTGGTCTCGAGAGGGGGGGGGGTCAAACGAGGGGGGTATTTCGAGGAAATACGGTATTTTATGCAATCGTTGACAATATATTTGGTTTTATAGCCATTTTCGACTAGTTTTCCATATTTTGAGCTTATTTTCTCCTTTTTTTTCCTTCTATGCCTTTAAAAAACTTTATAAAAGATGATCCGAAATACGCTTTCTGTACTCGAGTACTTTCAAAAAGTATACGTAAAAGCGAGTACCGGAACTTTTTTCGGAGGAAACGTAAACGTATTTACTCTGTACTCGAGTATATGTAGTTATCGAGTAAAAGTAAATACGTTTTAACAACTATGGAGCTAACAGGTGTGCTACGTAGAGTGTCAGAAAGTTGAAATGAGTGACGCAACATTTGTCAGTGGCTTCGATGTTTGACAAAATTTAGCGTGGCTAGAAGGTGTTACAGACTGTCAACTCATCTGTTATTAAAATAACATTGAACGTTTATGGAAATCTCCAGTTGACACTAGTATTATAAGATCACCATTCAATTTCAAATTGGAATCTCACTAATTATCATTCCCTTCAATGGAGACGTTTGATTGAAGTAATTTAGAAGTAACGAGGTAATACGATATTTCGAGGTAATACGGTATGAATATGTTGAATGACAGCGATGTCAACGTGTAAAAACACACATTCATTTGGGCACCATTTTGTTTCGGCATTGTGTTTACCGTATTTCTTCGAAATACCCCCAGGGGGTTTATTTTTCAGAGTGAGAATTTTGAGGAGGGGTAATTCGAGGGGGAGGGGTAATTCGAGGGGGGGGGGTAATTCGAGGGGGGTTATAATTTCGCCAGAAATTTTTTGAACTCCCAGTACTAATAACGTATGCAGACGTAGAATAGCAAAAAAAACCACTACTGTATATCCTCGAATAATCGCTGGTGCTGGTGCCATTTTTTCAGAATAGCACCGGTGCTGGTGCGGTGCGGTGCCATTTTTCGGCCGATGCCAAAGGTGCTAGCACCAGGGCCATAGTAAAAGGCACTGGGAAACGCACCGACCAAATCTTTATATACCGGTAGTTAAAATTTCGCAAAGAGCATATTGTGCTTATGTGTCATATTTTAAAAAGCAGCAATATACCCAGCTCTTTCTTAGTGTATTTTGGAAAAGCATCCCATCAAATATACTTTGAAATTTGACATATTTTACCCTTCTGAAGAGGGAACAAAAGATTGTGTTGTATTTTCAATCATAAATATTACGTTTATTTTACCATTTAGTTCATAATTTGTTGTCAGTTTATGACAAATATACCGTATTTCCTCGAAATACCCCCCTTTGAAACCCAAATGGACACCATGAAATTATTTTATGAAATAATTACCCACCCCCTCGAAATCCCCCCACCCAAATTGTATGTAAAGGGAAACATACGACTAAAGCTGCAGTTTGGTATCCAGGCAATGCAGAACACACGTCAGAAACAATGACTGTGTTACGTTAGAACAGGTTTTGTACCATGTAAACTCGGCGGACATTATGGAAGTCAATGGTCTAAGGAATTTTTGTACGAGTGCGGTATAAACTAACGATAGGGTCATATGTGAATTTGGCCCACGTCCAAGTCGCTTTGCGTTTTAGACAAATGAGAACGAAAAACGCAGGTTCGCGTCACTGATTATTGCTGCGGGATGCAATAAATCGACCGGAAATGATCACAAATGGCGGCCCGTACACTAGTTGACACATTTGCGATCATTTCCAATCGCTTAATTGTATTCCACAGACATAATGAGTAACCCAAACGTAAATCCTGCGTCTTTCACCTTATTCGTACAATACCTAACCCGACACGTGCCAAATTAACATACCGGATATCCATCACATTCGTGCTGTTTAGGAATTTGTTAGCACTGTTTGAGCGAGATATCTAGCTTTCCGACTGTGTATTTTTATATCCGTGCTTAATCCATTCATTTTTCACATTTGAAAGTTCAATCGGTTTAAATAAACTGTGAATCGAACGGAATCCGTCCGTTCAAATTCGAACTTGAGACATATCTTACTTGTACATAAAAGAACGAAAGCTGATTCGTTTCATTTTTACACACTTTAATAAGTCTAGGTATATTCTTATATATGGTTGTTATTGTTGCATTTTTTAACGTCTGCATACGTTACAAACAACAAATTTGTACTGGGAGTTCAAAAAATTTCTGGTGAAATAATAAGCCCCCCCTCGTATAAACCCCCCTCAAAATTCTCACTCTGAGGCAATCACTCCCCCCCCCGGGAGTATTTCAAGGTAATATGGTAGTAATATAATTTCTGTACAAAATCCACCCCAGTCAGTAGACAACAGTGACTGTGTATTGGAGATATTAAATATTTGAGCTATCATTTTTAATCATTCTAATTGTCTCCTAAAGTGATCAGCACATCATTCTGGTCATTTTAGATGCTCAAACATCAAAATCGGTAGAGAATTCATTGAAATCTGCAATTCTGAAGGTGCGGCCTTAAGAAAATACCCGATATAAATACTTCGGAACCTCCAGCCCGGTGCGGTGCCTTTCGGTGCTAGCACCCCACGGTGCCGGTGCTAATTTTTTCAGAATGGCACCGGTGCCGGTGCGGTGCCAATTTTTTGCCGGTACCCATGGTGCCAGGTGCCTTTTCTGAGGAATGTCAATGTCAATGCGTTTTTAAAACAAAATCGAGCCGCGGGTCCGTTTCTAAAAGTGGCTGTGACCGCAGAAGTGGTCGAAATTGAAACCAGTAGGGATGACGACCATAAAATCAATACTCCCGCAAGTTCAACGGAGACCTTGCAAAATTTAAAAAAATTTCATAGCCAGACTCAATAAAATATGCTGAAAAATACTTGTACCCCAAAAATAGAATTTGCACCCTCTTAACATTACAGTGCGCGCATATATTTTGCTTTGCATGCGCCGGTCCACGTAAGCTCCGCCCACTTTGGTCTTAATGCCCACAAGCGATAACCCCGAAAATCGGTCAGGCCCGCCTTTTTTGTGTGTGAGCTCAATAATGAGAGTTAAATTTTTGCATTTTCTTATATTTTACAGAAATCGCACATAATTTTAGCCCTCTGTGTGTAACTTCTACCCACAATTCCCATTTTCACGCGCTTGATGGGCCTCAAAAAGTTCGTAAAAATCACAAATTTGTATAGGGAAAACGATGCGCGCGGTTTTTTAGATATAGGCGGGCGCGAGTGCGCGAAGTGACACTGGCACCAGTTGTTCCCGCAGACAAAAAATAATAAAAAACAGAAATTTCTGCGCGCACTGTAAATCATGTTGAACTTATCATAATACACTACATTTGTCAAACAACACGGTTCCTTATAACTTATTTTTACATTTTCTCTGGTACCTGGGTAATTATGCCAGGAAAACGTAACAAAATGTAATGGTATTTTTGGAAAGCATAAACGTAAACGTAAATATAAATACCCAAATAACCAGGTATTTCGGTCAGATACGTTTTTGCAACACTGGGCTAGGGTCGGAAAAGTGACCATATGATGACTTGGGAACTTGCCAAATTCTTTGACTTTGCTATAAATATAAAAAAATAGGTTAAAAATAGGCATATATCCATATATATATATATATATATTTACAATAATGCTCATTAAGGCCAAAATTAGCAGAATATATCATATTATAGCGATTTTGAGCAAAATACTAGGGAAGCATCGCTCGGACTTGGACATGGGTCAAATCGCTTGTGTAAGTTGTCCACTGGAACAAGTGATCAAACGTGACCCGATCCCTAATCACCTAGCGTTTTAGTTGTCACTTGTTCACTTGCGGAATTGCCCCCCACTACAATTCTAAATGTTAGAATTATTAAATTAAGATAAAAACGGAACACTTGGATGTGTATAGAAATCCGATTTCTCGCCAAAAAAATAAATTTTTGGTTGTGTACTCTTTCGTCCCAAGCTGCATCTTCTGCATTGTTTATGTAAATATTTATCAGGTAAGCCACTCTTCCTTTTATATTCCGAATTCCTAATTTTCCATATTCTATAAATTATCACATGAGAAATTAAACGTTTTTTCAAATCTGATTTTGCACACGTGAATGTAAATAAATAAAAATAAAAATTACTGAAATAAAAACTGACACAAAATACTTTGGATCGGGCTATTTATGACAACTTGGCACTCGTCCAAGCTATCGGTTACGTATTTTACAAGTGAGAGTGAAAGCGCTCAAAATCGCTAAAATTAGCCCCATTTTGCCCACTATCACCTTCATGATCGCTTTTTTCATCTATATACAGGTTATATACCTATTTTTAGCTGTTTTATTTATTGCGATTGGGAAAATTTTTTTGGCAGGCTTCTTTTTGGCAAGCTGCCAATGTGTCATACGTGGTATTTCCCATTCCTTCCTTTTTCAGTACGACTGTACCCTTGTAAATCCGGCGGCAGCGCGTCGCTGACGCATCATACTAAAATAAATCGAACCGCGCCGCAATGTTTATCCAGATGTCGCCCTATTTCGCCGCGGCGTCCGCTACTAGTCACTTGATCGTACCAATGTCGCAGTAATTAATATAGAATTATATACTTGTATCTAATTAAAATGGCAGTAATCGAAAGCGCATTGGCCGGGGGTTCACTGGCGATTTCATGGCTCATTTCTGCCGCTGTGGGCTTGACTTTGTCCACTGTTTTGGTGGGCTGCGCCTGCTGCAAGTGTCACAGGAAACCGAAGAATAGGTTTGTTGGGACTGGTCACAGGAAACTCATACTAGTTGACAAGGGTACTAACTGTCAACTGGTTCCGATCCCAATTCAAAGCTTGCTGATGAGTTACACTGCGCACTGTTGTATACCCATATACATGTTGGCCTTATTGTACACATATTGTACACATATTGGACATACATATTGTACACACCGCAATATATTTTTCAATACCACATTTTCATTTGCAACACTTCCCATTTGCATCTCAACGTCGCCCGTCCGCTCGTCAGCAAGCTTTGGCAAACAATTTGTCAGTGTTGGTTTACTAATTGGCTTAGGTCCAAATCACACTCGTACCTCCTTCCAGGGAATGAGTGTGTCACCAAAACACTTGACTTAAGCCTAAGCAGAGCCTAAAATTTGTATGTAAAGTATGTGTATGCGTAGTACAAACCGTATCTGAATCAAAATTTCAAAGAGTATTCAAATCGAATTTGTGGCACTTTATCAGAAAAATCGTATAAAGAATGCCGATGAATCGTATCACGGGTAGTGATGTAAAGGCACCGGAGCACCGGTGCCCCGGTGCTGGGCACCGAAGGGTACCAGCACCGGTGCTGGTGCGGTGCCATTGCAATCTTCAGGGGTGCCATGCCGGTGCCGGTGCCATTTTTTTCAGAATAGCACCGGTGCCGGTGCGGTGCGGTGCCATTTTTTTGCCGGTGCCAAAGGTGCTAGCACCAGGGCAAAGTAAAAGGCACCGGGAAAAGCACCGGCCAAGGCTTCATGTGCTGTGCAATTTTGTCCATAGTATGTGCTTATTCATATTTCAAAAAACAGCGATATATTTACCCAACTGTTTTTGCCTATTTTGTAAACCTCCCTATCAAATAAATATACCTACTGTGAAATCCATTATACCCGATACATGATCTGATGAGTGAATCTAAAATTTTGTTGAATTTTATATCATTTTTTTATTTTATATTTATCCTACTTTTTTGTTCAAAATTTGTTGTCAGTATATGACAGAGATAGTTCCATTCTCTGTACAGCAACGACTCCGATCAGTAGACAATAGTGGCTATGGACATTGTAATGAATTAAATATTTTATCTTTCATTCGTAATCATTGTAATTGCTTCATAAAAGTGATAGCCACATCATTCTGATCATTTTAAGTGCTCAACCATCAAAATCGGTTGAAAATTCATGGAAATATGCACTTCCAAAGGTGAGACCACTGAGAAACTGCCCGATATTTACTTCAAAAGTTCCAGCCCGGTGCGGTGCCTTTCGGTGCTAGCACCGGCAACCCGCCGGTGCCCTTCGGTGCCGGTGCCATTTTTTCCAAAAGGCACCGGTGCCGGTGCGGTGCGGTGCCATTTTCTGGCCGGTGCCCCAGGGTGCCAGGTGCCCTTTTCATGCGTTGGCAAAGGTGCCGGTGCGGTGCGGTGCCATTTTTCCCGGTGCCTTTAACATCACTAATCACGGGTCGGTAAATACACTTATTTTGTGTTTTATGTTTGCGAGGTCATATTTTGACAGTTAGCGACGTATCCAGGATTTTTGAGCGGGGGGGGGCTGCTTGTTTACGGAGGCCGGCGGACAGGGGGGCTCAGCCCCCCTAAAATTTTCACCTATACAGTGACAGAATGGCGCCATTCATAGGCGCCACGCCATGACGCCATTGGCGTTGGCGCCAGCGCCAGGAACCGCTTTATATGTATGTAAATATTATGGTTGGAAAAAAACGTTTTTTGTAACGCCATGTTTTTATAAAAACAAACAAACGTTTTTTTAATTAAAAACGTTTTAAAAAAACGTTTAAAAAAATCAAACGTTTCAAAAAAAACATCGGCCAACCCTAGTAAATATACATTCATATACAGCGACAGGCACATAATTGTGCGAATTTTCAGAGATTTATGTCTACAGGGCCGACCCGCTGACAATACCATGTGTGTGGAAGAAATTGCGCGCTTGTCGCAAAATTTTTAGGGGCACAGCGAAAAATTTGTACTAAAAGTAGCATTTACCGGGTATTTTTAGGTCTCACCCCGGGAACGGGGGGGCTATAGCCCCGCCCCCCCCCTGGATACGTCCTTGTTGAAAGTGGATGGTTTTCGCCAGAGAGGGACTCACAAAATCAATTGACGCGTCGTGCACCTGAAAACGCAGTTGAATAAAAAGTTGTCCCAAATTCTTCATTACGCCATAGCTGTCATTTAGTAACTGTTATCCATTCGACGAATGGTGGGTGTTTCAATTAATTCTCGAATTTGGCAATGGTGAAATTTGGCAGACAAATCGACGAGGGCGATGTGTACGCGCCCGTCAGTCACAGCGGAGTGGGCGGAGTCAAGCAACAATCACCCGCATCTCGTCCAGGCGTTGCCGTTCGCGATAATACTGTTCGTCTGACTTGACTTATTCAACTGCAAATGTATTTGAATGTATAAATTTTGACCTGGGGGCAGTGCCAAACCCTGAAATGTGTCCAGGGGTCTCGAATGGGGGGGGGGGGGGGTTACCCCCCAAACCGCCCAGCTATCTATCCTGGAGGCCGCTCAGCTATCTATCTATCCCGGAGGCAAAATTTTGGGCTACTACCCCCTATACCCTCCCAAATCGCGTAGCTATCTACCTATCTACAGCGATTTTTGCTAAACTATACCCAAATTTGCGCTCAAAATCGCTATTTTTCATACCTTTTTATACATTTTCACCTCCAAAATACGAGCTATTTTACATAGGGTTGGCCGATGTTTTTTTTAAAACGTTTTTTTAATAAAAAAAACGTTTAAAAAAAAAAAACATGACGTCCGAAATGTTTTTTTTTTTAAAAAAACATCGGCCGAAATTTTTAGTACTAAGCACTAGGTATTTTGCAAAATTTTTGCGCGCAAGCGCGCAATTTCACACACAAATTGACATTGGTGGTTGTTTTCATTGGTTTTGTTGCATTTTTAGTATCAAAACATACATTTCTATGTGCTACCATGGGTGAATAAGCCGACATATGTTGCTGTAATATATAATATTGAGGTAATGTGCTTCCATGTACCTCCACAGTGTGTAACTTCACTCCCAAAGTAACAACCTCGTTTTATAACCTTGTTTGATCACCATTCCGTGCCAAACTTTACCTGAAGTCACGAACATTCGACTATAAGGCGATATACGAACAATATGTCGACGAAAAATGGATATTTTTGACACAAATCACCACTGATAATGCTATCCCATGGCTCCACAGCCATTATATGGTCATATTTAACATCACAGAGTATTGCCAGTGTCTGATATACCTATATATGTTGACACTAGGTCATATCTGGGAGCTTTTAAAAAAAAACGTTTTTAAAAAACAACAACGTTTTAAAAAAAAAAAACGTTTAAAAAAAACAAAAAAACATCGAGTTAAAAAAAAACGTTTTTTTTCCAACCCTAATTTTACACCTACTTTTAGCGATTTTTCTCCCTTTTCTTCCTTCTACACCCTGAAATAGCCTATATATCGAACCACCACAACCCCCCCCAACCCCCCCCCCAACCCCCAAATTTTTTCCCAGCCATCTATCTATCCCGAAGGCCGCTCAGCTATCTATCCAACCACTCGGTGGGTTAAAATTCAAGATACCCCTGAATGTGTCAAATCAAAATGTCATGCAAAGTGTCAAAGGTCATTTAAAACGCCTGGAAAATGGTAAAAGTACGTTTGCCATCTAGGGTTGGCCGATGTTTTTTCAAACGTTTTTTATTTACAAAAAAAACGTTTTTTTTAATAAAAAAACACCATGTCCGAAACGTTAAAAAAAACATCGGCCGAAATTTTTAGTACTAAGCGCTAGGTATTTTGCAAAATTTTTGCGCGCAAGCGCGCAATTTCACACACAAATTTACATTGGTGGTTGTTTCCATTGGTTTTGTGGCATTTTTAGTATCAAAGCATCCATTTATATCTGCTGCCATGGGTAAATAAGCCACCATATGTTGCTGTAGTAAATAATATTTAGGTAATGTGCTTCCATGTACTTCCACAGTGTATAACATCACTCCCAAAGCAACAACCTCCTTTTATAACTTGTTTGATCACTATTCCGTGTCAAAGTTCACTTGAAGTCACGAACATTTGACTATAAGGCGATATATGAACATGTCGACAAAAAATGGACATTTTTGACACAAATCATCACTTATAATGCTATCCCATGGCTCCACAGCCATTATATGGTCATATATAACATCACAGAGTATTGCCACTTGTCTGATATACCTATATATGTTGACACAAGGCTATATCTGGGAGCTTTGAAAAAAACTTTTTAAATTTTTAAAAAAACGTTGTTTTATTAAAACAACGTTTTTTTCCAACCCTATTGCTATTTTGCAGAGCATTTTACTTGTCTTTTGACACTTTGCATGACATTTGACATTTTACAGGGTTTGGGACTGGCACCAGAGGCCACTTACTTGAACTGTAAAATAAAATGACAGAAAGTGTAGTGCCCAGTAAAGTTTAGTAAATTACCTACCTTTCATTTGACGCTTTTGATGACATTTAAATTTTTTTAACTGAAAAGAAAATCCACCTACCCTTTCAAAACCCACTCCCCCCTAGACCCCCCTGCAGCCCCGAAGCAAGCCCTACAACGACAACATGGGCTTCGACAGCAAGCCCTACCTCTCCGGGCGGCCGTTGTCCCAGCGCGCCCTGCCCACGGTGCCCTACGAGCCCTCCCCCGTAACGCAACACAGCCGGGTTGACATTGATGGACACAATAATTTGGCACGGCCTTTGGGAACCCATCGGTTGATCGTGGGCGAGGTGGGGGTGCGTTTTTGTGTTGATTTACTTGCTTTTTAGATACCGTAAATCCCCGAATAGGTCTTCCCTCGAAGTACTCCCCCTAAAAGATTTACCCCGTCGAGTTAGTCCCCTGCAAAAATTCTGACGAAAAATACCCCCCCCCCCCTGAGGACTCAAGGATTTGCGGCAATCAGAAAAAATAAAGGCCGGAAGGTGTTTCGCTGGATATTTCGTTTTTTTTTGGTCATTTTTGCCCACAATAGACTTCGCACTCGAGTGTAGGGTTGGGAATTTCAAAATTTTCGGTTCCGGTTCTCGGTTCTCGGTTCTAAAAAATTTCGGTTCGGTTCTCGGTTCCTCAAAATTTTCGGTTCCGGTTCTCGGTTCGGTTCTTAAGTTCGGTTCCGGTTCGGTTCTTTTGGTTCCAAATGGTCAAAAATTTCGGTTCCGGGTAATGAAAAAGTCGGGTATCGGGTAATGAAAAAATCGGGAATATAAAAATAATAAGCTGAACAAAGGAAAAACAACATAAAACAATCCCCCCCCCAAAAAAAAAAAATTTTTGCCCCTGTAGTGGCGGAATGATGTCATGGCGCTCGCGCCATTCCTAGGCGCCACATCATGGCGCCATTGGCGTTGGTGTAGGTGCCCCAGACGGCCAAAACTCGGTGCGCATGTAAACCCAGTGCACATGTAGACCCTTGCTTTGTGGGCCAGGTACATATCCAGGTGTGTCTGTTTGGTGTCTGCATGGTGTCTGTTTGTTTACTGAGCCCGGTGTATGGGAGGGGGATTCAGCCACCCACCCTAAAAGTTTACCTACATGGTGACAAAATGGCATCATGGCCCTGGCGCCATTGGCATTGGTGCCAAAAATCTCTGATATGTATGTAAATACATGTACATATAGAGAGACTGGCACCCCACTCGCTGTATTTTGTAGAGAATTAACAGTACAATTACCAATGTACTTCTAAAATATCAGTGTGATTGAAAAATGTGGGAAAATGGGCCTACATGCACACCAGGTTTACATGCACACTGGCACAGACCCCCACAGACTGCTGTATATGTATTTTACATACATATACACATTTTAGGCGGGATCGTGAACACATGAGGCTGCGCGACCAGTGAGATGAATCATCGGTCGCGTGAAGCAAGAATTGCGCGCTTGCGCGCAAAATTTTTACAAATCACCCTAAAAATTGATCCTGGAAGTTACATTTCCATGCATCTTCCTACTATCACCCGGGAAGGGGGGGGGGGCGGCCGCAGATTATTGTATAAAATTTCGGTTCTTTCGGTTCTTTAGTTCGGTTCCGGGTCTAAGTGCCGGTTCTCGGTTCTGGTTCGGGTATTTTTTTCGGTTCCGGTTCTCGGTTCTCGGTTCCAAATTTGTGCTCGGTTCTCGGTTCGGTTCGGTTCCCCAACCCTACTCGAGTGCCTTTTGATCTCCATTTGTTCACATTGTCTAGTTGATACAACACTTTTGGGTCATTTTGAAGGAACAAAAATGATGGGAAAATTATTTTTTATTTAAAAACAACTTTTTTTTTAAAAACAACTTTTTTTAAAAACTTTTCGACTTCAAAACCATAAAAAAATTTTTTCGGCTAGGGATGGTCTTTTTGGTGTTTTTAAAGTTTTTTTAGAAACGGTTGTAAAAATCTTTTGCATCCCCTAGACGGACGCGAACGCGAACAATAGCCCCGGCGGGAACTTGGCCAGCTCGCCGCTGACGCGCGACAGTTCCCGCTCGGAGATGTACGCCACGGTGGAGAAGAGCGCCGCGCCCGCAGCTGGCCCACCCGCCGCCCGGTCGCCTCACGTCGCTCGCACATTCGCTCATGTCAGTGGACAGGTGCGCTTTGGGCTTGGCATTGCTTTTTGGCTCATTTTTTGTGTTGATTTTATTTTGGCTGCTAGTCGCGCATCCTTTGATCTTGCTGATCCTTTATTCATCAAATTACTGTTCAAAACTTTCTTTGTACAGCGTATTCCGTGGATTACATGTATTTATGTGCAGGAACGGAAAAAACGTTTTTTTTCCCAATGATCTGGTTCAAAAAACAACAACATTTTTTAAAGTAAAAAACTGTTTCGATCATCATTTTTTTACCTTCTTCCCCCCCTCACCGACCATCCCTATTGATGTGAAAGATTATCCAAAGAGCATTTCTATTATCTTCTCCAACGAGAATGGAAATTCGTAAATAGTGTCCGGAAGCGTTTTTTACAATGTATACTGCGGTTTTACTGGCTGTCACTTTTGGCGGTGCTCTAGTCACTTTTTTGACTAGTCATGTCACGAGTCACTAGTAGGGTTGGAAAAAAGCGTTTTTTAATGCCATGTTTTTAAAAAACAACGTTTTTTTAAATAATTTTAACGTTTTTTTTTAAAAAACAACGTTTTTTAAAAAGCTCCCAGATATTACCCTGTGTCAACATATGTACATAGGTATATCAGACAAGTGACAATGTACTGTGATGTTATATATGACCATATAATGGCTGTGGAGCCATGGGATAGCATTATAATGGTGATTTGTGTCAAAAATGTCCATTTTTTTGTCTACATGTTGTATTTCGCTTTATAGTCGAATGTTCGTGACTTCAAGTGAAGTTTAGCACGGAATAGTGATCAATCAAGGTTATAAAAGGAGGTTGTTACTTTGGGAGTGATGTATCACACTGTGGAGGTACATGGAAGCACATTACCAGAATATTATATACTACAGCAACATATGGTGGCTTATTTACCCATGGCAGCAGATAGAAATGGATGCTTTGATACTATAAATGCCAGAAAACCAATGGAAACAACCACCAATGTCAATTTGTGTGTGAAATTGCGCGCTTGCGTGCAAAATTTTTGCAAAATACCTAGTGCTTAGTACTATAATTTTCGGCCGATGTTTAAAAAAACGTTTCGGACCTCGTGTTTTTAAAAAACGACAACGTTTTTTTTTAAAAACGTTCAAAAATAACATTGGCCAACCTAGGGTTAGCAAGCGATTTTTTAAAGCGATTTTTAAAAAAAATTCAGAGTTAAAAAAAAATCGCAGCCCCTGCGCCGATTTAAAAAAAAATCGCTGGGGAAACATTTTGGTACTCATGCGCTAGGTAAAATGTGCAAATTTTGCGCGCATGCGCGCCATTTTCATGCAAGCAATCCACCGGTTGCTTTTTTCATGGCTTTTACAAGCAATTTGGTGGTGTAGCACACGTTTCTTTTAAGCATGTTAGGTAGGCTGTGAATCATTGGGGGAAGTATACATTATTTTGCTATGTGTTTTCATATCAAGAATGGAAATGCATCCATGTTCACTTAAAAAGTGATTTTGATTGTGTTCTCAGCAAAAACATGCAATTTCTGCAAACAAAATTGCACATAATCGATGAAATTTTATTCAAGCAGCAAATATAACAATTTTATTACTTTTAAACTTCAAAATCACTGACTTTTAAGCTTTTCCACAGCTCTACAGTCAGGGGTATCTTGAATTTTGACCCTCCGAGTGGTTGGATAGATAGCAAATCGCTCATCCGGAGGATAGATAGCTGAAAAATTTTCTGGGGGGGGTTGTGGTGGTTGGATATATAGGCATTTTCGGGGCATAGAAGGAAGAAAAGTGAGAAAAATCGCAAAAGTAGGTGTAAAATGGCTCAACATGGGTATACAATAGAATATAGTACTAAATATAGCTGAAAATAGGCAAATAGGAACCAGAACCATGACTTTGGAAGTGAAAATCTATAAAAAGGTATGAAAAATAGCGATTTTGAGCGAAAATTGGGGTATAGTTTAGCAAAAATCGCTCCAGATAGGTAGATAGCTGGGCGATTTGGGGGGGTTTAGGGGGTGGTAGCCAGAAATTTTGCCTCCGGGATAGATAGATAGCTGAGCGGCCTCCGGGATAGATAAATAGCTGGTCGGTTTGGGGGGGGGGTAACCCCCCCGGGGCAGGCCTGATACGCACATCTGCCCATTACGCACATTTGCCCGTTTTTTTCACTTGACACTTTTTCAAGTGATTTTCAGATATGAGTAAAGTGAAAAAAAGTTGCGCAATGACATTAGTGAACTTTTTTCATATCACTCATATCTGAAAATCACTTGAAAATGTGTCAAGTGAAAAAAATGCTATTTTTCACTGTTTTTCACTTGACACATTTTCAAGTGATTTTCAGATATGAGTGAAGTGAAAAAAGTTCACTAATGTCATTGCGCAGCGTTTTTCACTTCACTCATATCTGAAAATCACTTAAAAAAGTGTCAAGTGAAAAAAACGGGCAAATGTGAGTAACGGGCAGATGTGCGTCTCAGTGCACCCCCACCCCCCCCCCCCCGAAACCCCCATTCGAGACCCCTGTCTACAGTACTTACATTACCACCGAAAGAATAACTGCACTGCCTTTCAATTTACATGTCTTTTATTACACTCAGATGCGATTTTTGAGAGAAATGGGACTAATTTTGACCCCAGCGATTTATAAAAAAATCGGGGTCGTTAAAACAATCGATTTTCTTCCAACCCTAGGCCAACCCTAATCACTAGTCACGTTCATGACTTCACTATGTGAGTTTTTCCATCATGGTTTCAGTAGTGCGTCTTCTTTAAGATAAGTCATGATTTTTTTCTTCTCAACCATATCTTTAAGTCCGAAAATGCCTAAATTTGTTTTCTATCCATTGCCATTGCCAGCAGAAGTGCACTTCATTTTCACTGCAAATGCGAGCAATTAGTGCGTGCTTTAAATTAACCAATAAGTAAACTAATGACTTGATGATTCTACCAGAGCTGTGAAAAAGTATTTACGTTATCCTGGATTCCAAGTATTCAGTATTTTTGTTTTTATTTCCATTTCCCAGAAAATACCATTGTCATTTATCTCAATTTTATGTTCCCAGGTGTTTAAAAACCTGTAAAAAATTTTTTCTGCATGAATACTCAAAATTTTGGTTTAGATAGCACATTTTAGTTCACGTTTTCCAAATTTTCCAAAAATACCAGTATTTGAACAACTCTGCTAGTCTGCATTCCAACATAAAAAGCATGCCACCCTTATTTTTAAACAATTTTTCACAGTTTTTTAATATTTACATTATCTGTTATACTAAATATAAATAATCACAGAAACATCAGTCATCAATCTTTAACAGTGATCGGTGTTGACTGACGGCGTAAATGTCGCGAAGTTGTCAACTGGGAGAAAAAGTTTTAGTTGACAAATCTGTCTATGTAAGCTAATTGACCCGGTGTAAACCGATATCAGTGTGAATTTGATCTGAATTGATTCAAATGAATCCTCAAATTTGAATTATTGGAAGAATTTAACTTTAAAAATGTCGTATTGACACAATTTCAAAAGAAAATTCAGTTGACAGCTCATATTCACGCCGCTAATTCACATCAATTAGCTTGTTATCGTCAAAACTAGGGTTCAAACGGGATTGACTTTTCGGGATCGGGATCTGTATCGGGATTGCCTTTCTGAGATTTCGGGATCGGGAGTGGGGTCACGGGATCGGAATCGGAATTGGCATTTTTTCGGGATCTGGATTGGGACTTTGGATAATGTTCTGGTATTGAAGGTTTTTTTGCCAAATTTGCATAAAAATGGGCTCAAAACACTTAGGATGTCATATAAGTGGTAAAAGACAGGGCCGTATCCAGGGGGGGCGGGGGGCTGCAGCCCCCCCCCCCTCCCGGGGCGAGGCCAGAAAGTGACAGGAAAATGCGACTTTTTCAACTTCAGCGTAAAAAATTTTGCGCGCGAGCGCGCATTCTTCACCAGACATAAGGTATTACCATTAGATTTGCTCCATGTGACCGCAAATCATTATAAATACACTGAATGTTGTGCTTTTTGCTGTTTTGTATGCATATTTACAAATGAAGGGTGTGCTTCTAAAAGTACCGATCTACAAAAAATCGATTTAGAGATAATCGCAATTGAAAGTTTGGAGTATGCAATACCCATACATGGGTATTGGGTATGGGAATTTTTGGTATGGGTATTTCGGCCATATTGTTGGGTATCCACATGCATGGGTATAATCATTGATTATACACATAACACTAGCTATATAAAATTTAGTGAATTATATTTTTGTAATACAGTACATTTTAAAGGAACAAATTGGTAATAGCATGTAGATCGGTATTTTTTAAAGCACAAAATCAGACCGCTGTAGATCGGTACTTTTACCCATAATAAAAAAGCACAAAATGAGTTTTTGCTGAATCAGATGCCGATCTGACATCAGTACTTTTAGAAGCACAAAAAATAATGTGCAGATCGGTACATTTAAAAGAACAATTTTGAAAAAGTGTGTAGATCGGTACTTTTAAAGACACAAAAGCTGAAAAAGCTTGTAGATCGGTACTTTTAAAATTTCAAAAACCGTATTTTGCGAATTTTTTGCTTTTTTCGACCCCCCATATCTCAAAATTGAATTTCACACCCCCCACATATTATATATTTTTTTGAAGCGCATGTTTATGGGGACCCCAAAAATGGTCCTAACTCAAATTTGAAAAATTTGTAGATCGGTACTTTTAGAAGCACACCCTTCATATATATACAGCGTTCCATGGCGCTGACGCCAACGCCAATGGCGCCATGGCGTGGCGCCTACTAATGGCGCCAGCGCCATGACGTCATTCCGCCACTATGTACCTAAAATTTTAGGGGGGGGGGGGGCTGAGCCCCCCCCCTCGCCGGCCTCCGTAAACAAGCAGCCCCCCCCGCTCAAAAATCCTGGATACGTCCCTGGTAAAAGATACTTCACTGCATGTTTCTGTACATCTTTCTCGGTGCAAAAAAGGTCTTATGGCAAATTCCCCGGGATCGGGATTAGGGAAAAGTTTTCGGGATCGGGATTGGGTTTCAAAATGTTTCGGGATCGGGATCGGGACTGAAAATCCCGAAATTTCTTGGGATTCGGGATCGGGATCCCGTTTGAACCCTAGTTAAATCTGCAAAACACATCCCAAAAAAATTCACTTACATGTGCATCCGGCAGTGCCGCATACTTTTTGACAAACTGGACACATGAATTTTGGATTTTTTTCGCATTCTCCATCCTTTGCCCATTTGCAGCAGAATGAGTGAAAATCCTTGATGTTGCTGTCGTCTGAAATTTTTTTTTGGAAAATGGGATTGAAATTTGGATATGTTGAATGTCAATATAGGAAATTGAGTCTAGAAATTGTCTAGTTAGTTTTGTCTAGAAATGTAGTCAGGATGTTGGCAACATCATTTGTACCATTTTTATGATGCGGTACAGCTGGAAAAAGCAAGTTAGAAGTAGAACTATTCGTAGCGCATTTTTTAATGACACAAAGTTTTACCTAGTTTTGTTAGCGTATTAGCTTAATTTTTACCGTTTGGTTTTGAAGGTTGGCAGTCACTAAAACGCGCTGTAGTTGCTTCTCAGAAATTGGAATTATAACTTAGAATTTTCGATTTTTTTGTGCTATTTCATGACTCACCTTGCTGTTCATCATCATCATCCTGCGGTGAAAAGTCGCGTGTTAATTTAAAATTAAATATATTCGATGGTAGACCCCATTCGAAAAGTGTGTTCGCGAGGGATAACTTAACTAATTATCTACGATGGGGATGTCATTTTAGTTATCTATTTTCGCATAATAAATTAGGCAGGCCAAAAAATATCTATCGAAAGCCGGTGGGTATTAAATGAAGCGTTAAAAATC
>OZ038459.1:143116-195381 GCA_964036195.1 Sphaerolaimus hirsutus | reverse complement strand
ATTCTGAGTGATATTTCTTTATATTTTCCAAATTCAAGAAAAAAATCACTGCGAAAATCACTCATACTAGATAAATGGATACATCTAGTGATGGAAAAGTGCCAGAAAAAAGGGCGCCAGGCGCCAATGGCGCCATGGCGCCATACGGAAAATGGGCACCACAGGAAAAGGGCGCCAGGCGCCATTCGTAAAGTGGCGCCAGGCGCCAAGGGCGCCAGTATAAATCACTGTGTACAATACCCTGTGTTACCAAAAATGTTTCTCCACCACCGTGGAGCACACATTCACTTCCTTATTCACGTTCCCCAGGATGTAAGCACAAAATCAACAAGACTAGCACTGATTTTTTCTGCATAATGTCATACTCATACATGACATTCAATATAAACACACTGAAAACTGTCATTTCAAAAAAATGCATTCACTTCCAATAGATTTTTCCAACGGAGTATTTTTGAAATGGACAAAAACAAAATTATGACGATTTGATCCGTTGATTTACGAGACTCTAAGTTTCACCGGTCCATCATTCTCAGCTTCTGATTTGTCAGATATGTCTGATGAATGTTGGACGTAATCTTTCCATCTACTCGTACAACTTCGTCCACTTTTCCAGCGAATTTCGAATCATCCACAGACACGCTTTTTTATTTTTTTACGTTTACATAGCACTTACCTAGTAATCCTGCTGGCGCCATTTTGGCGCCCATTTAGGGCAGGGCGCCAGGCGCCAAGGGCGCCACGGAAAAAGGGCGCCAAGCGCCAAGGGCGCCATGGTGCTGCGCTTTTTGGCGCCCTCAAATAGCGCCAGCGCCATGGCGCCATTCCATCACTAGATGCAACTCATATAGATCTTATAACTGCACGTGTAATACGCGTGAGAGATTTTCTCCAGAACCTCTCTTTGCACATTAATGATTGAAAATCGCTTTTCTGAGTGCATAAATGAGCTTACCGTATTACCTCGAAATACCCCCATGGGGGTATTTCGAGGTAATACGGTATACCTTTTGGCCTTTTTGAACGTGCTGAAATAAATATAAGGCATACCTCTAATATCAGGTATACCTCTAATATAAGACACAGCTGGCTGCATGCCAAAACACATGAAATCGTTTTAAACAACCGTTGCCAAACATGCTGTAAAACGACGAAAATGGTGCCGAAGGACACTCAGACAACTCTGTGCAACTTGTATTAAGCCTGGTTCACCAATTTCGTTACATTCCTGTTTGATCAAATGAATTTCGTTGTTGTTCAATTTTGGTAACTCTAGACCTGGGGTCAGATGTGTAACGGGCTGGGTATTTGTGGGCTGGGTATTTGTGGGCTGGGTATTTGTCTAGAATGTGGGAGGGCAAGTAGTTTCAGGGAAATGTTTATGGTAATCACAAAATTTATCATAAGATTTTATTCATTAGATTATGGTGGGATTTTGCCCATACTTTGCGCTGCAGCCAGTATAGCTCAGTTCACTCAACTGATGTGTCGGTGGCCGACTACGTGGCGGACGCCATTTCAATGTTTTTTAACATTTTTTTCATTACTTTAGATATTTTCAGACACACCACATTTCAATTGTCAATTAATTTAGCAGGTTCAACTTAAGAATGTATTTAGTGGCCTTGAATTCCCAAAAATTGAAAACTATTTTCGAATTTAAAAAAACGATTTTAAGTGTTTTTTTGCAGGGGTGAAATAAAAATTCGCAAATACCAAAAAAAATTCAAAAATTCAATAATGTTTTCGAATTTTTGAATCTTTTTTTTGCCATCGTTAGTCATCACACAATATTTTGTCATGGTCCTGTAAACGCCACTTAAGTACTTTGAACATCTCTGGTGCAAGAGAGGGACATGTGCAGAACTCATTTACCGCATGTATTGCAAACTTTGTATGGATAGTCGTCTGGGCAATGCAGTCCGCTACACACTGGTGCCGAGCCGCACACCACGCAGTTCTTGACCATGTCCTGTGATTAAACGGCTGTTCATTTGGAAAACCGCTTTTTAAGCAACCGCAGCGCATTTGCCATTAACATGATTTTGACATTTTATATGATAAACACCTTCCCGGTCAGGTCCGGCACCCATTTTTTGATTATACTGCTTAAACATCCTGTCCCCAGTTCTTGGGCGCCCAGAGGCTGAAACTTGTGGGGATATTGGCGCAACCCCCCTTCTACTTCGCATGAAATGGGGGGGTTGCAGCGACCCCTCCCAGGGTGGGTCGCCCTAAGTGCGAAAAATTTTTTTGGCTTTTTTGGTGTCCCACAGCAGGTCCGGCACCCGCTGATTTCTGAGCTGTGGGAGGGGTATTAATCCAAAATTTTGGGTTTGTGTTACCAACACCACTCCCCTACTATACACTATTCAATAATGTGAGATTAATGTAAAAAAATTTCTCAAAAATTCCCTTATTCTCTAAAAAAACACCACTCCCCAATAGATGGATGACAAAAAATTTACTTTTTGGAATTTTTTTATTAGACACATGAAGAGATGGTTTACGATACTTTAAAGGGAACAGTTTGATGTCTAAGTTATGTAAAGAACCATACTCTAAAATGCCTGCATTGCAAAATTTTACGTAGGGTGAATTTTATGACATCATAATGACATCATTGCAGGAACAAAAATTTACAAAATTTACACTTTGAAATTCCCCCCAAGTAAATTTTGCAATGCATGCATTTTAGAGGTATGGTTCTTTACATAACTTTAAACATCAAACTGTTCCCTTTAAAGTATCGTAAACCATCTCTTCAAGTATCTAATGAAAATGTTCCAAAAAGTTAATTTTTTGTCATCCATCTATTGGGGAGTGGTGTTGGTAACACATCCCCAAAATTTTAGATTTATACCCCTCCCGCAGCTCAGAAATCAGCAGGTGCCGATCTGCTGTGGGACACCATAAAAGCCTAAAAAAAGTTGCAGTAAGGGCGACCCACCTTGAGAGGGGTCGCCGTGACCCCCCAAATTCATGCGAAGTAGAGGGGGGTTGCGCCAATACCTCCGCTAAGTTTCAGCTTCTGGCACGCATTAGAACTAGAGATACGGTGTCACAAGTAGTGATGGAAAAGCGCCAGAAAAAATGGCGCCAGGCGCCAAGGGCGCCATGGCGCCATTCGGAAAGTGAGCGCCAAGCGCCAAGGGCGCCGCAGAAAAAGGGCGCCAGGCGCCAAGGGCGCCATGGCGCCATTCGGAAAGTGGGCGCCAGGCGCCAGGGGCGCCACGGATAGAGGGCGCCAAGCGCCAAGGGCGCCATGGCGCCATTTGGAAAATAGGGCGCCAGGCGCCAAGGGCGCCAGGAAAAATAAGTGCCTACAACCCCCTGCTTGTGCTAAAATGTTGCTACAGCACCGTGGTACACGCATTCAGGATGTAATGAGCAAAAACACATCTGGCAACAAAAAATTTTTCAATAAAATCCACATGACGAATTCAAACATTTCTCATTTGATAACAATCCATACACTTCAAATAGGCTTTTCCAATCAATATTTCCCTGAAATGGACAAAACCGGAATTGCAACGATTTGAATCCTTTTTTTATAATTTTTCAAGTTCGACGGTCCATCATTCTTGTCTTCTGATCCGTCAGACACATCTGATGAAACGTTGGACATATGATTTCCACGAACTCACACCACTTCGTCCTTTTTTCTGACGAATTTAGATCATCCACAGATGCATTTTTCATTATTTTTTTCATTTACACAGCACTCACTTTGAAACCCTGATGGCGCCTTTTTGGCGCCCTTTTAAAGCAGGGCGCCAGGCGCCAAGGGCGCCACGGAAAAAGGGCGCCAAGCGCCAAGGGCGCCATGGCGCCTTTCAGAATGTCGGCGCCAGGCGCCAAGGGCGCCACAGAAAAAGGGCGCCAAGCGCCAATGGCGCCACGGCGCGGCGCCCGTTGGCGCCCTCAAATGGCGCCAGCGCCATGGCGCCATTCCATCACTAGTCACAAGTAAGATCAAAAATATGGTGCCGGACGTGACCGGGAAGGTGTTTATTTTGCATTTACATTGTATGGAGGTGGCAGCATGTTCAGCCACATCCGTGACACATTTGAAATGACACGCACGTCGGCGCTAGTGATGTTAAAGGCGCTTGGAAATATAGCACCGTACCGCACTGGCACCTCTGCCATTCCTTAGAAAGGGCACCTGGCACTAGGGTGTCATATTTCCATTTTTTTGTTTTCCATTTCCGTCTTCCGAAGGCAATTTCATGAAGACTTGGCTGTTGCCTTTCAAGGTGCCTTTTACTTCTGCCTGGTGCTAAAACCCAAAAACCACCCTCAAAAAATGGCACAGCACCGCACTGACACTGGTGCTATTCTGAAAAAATGGCACATACCGGCACCAGCGGGGCACCTCTGAAAACAGCAAAGTGCACCGCACCAGCGTGGTGCTGGTGCCCTTCGGTGACCAGCACCTGGGCACCGGTGCTCTGGTGCCTTTGTATCACTGGTTGGCGCTAGTTCACCTGGGAGAAGGGGCTGAAATGTTTCGTGGGCAGCTTGTCGCAGAAGGAACCCTGCACGCTCGCCAATGCAAACAGGATGCAAAGAATTTGCATAATCATTTTTGAATTTCTAATTGTCCGACTAATATGAATCTCTATCATGAAGGTCAGAATAAAACGGTTTATGCTTTCACTGGTATTTTATACTGTGGCAACTGGGTGACAGATTGCATTTTTAAATGTTCTTAAAATATAATGTTCTTAACTTTACATTGTTTCCTTCTATTCTATTATATTTTTATTGTTCTATAATTCTATAGTTTCTAAAATTCTTTTGATCTACCAGCATTTAACAGGCCCATTATCTGCAGAAATGCTATTATCTGATCATATTGCAGTTGTGCTGACCATGGCAAAAATGGATGGATAAAGAAATACAGAGATTTGATAATTAGGCTCATATTTGTCCATTTAGCTATTTGCACTATTTTACATTTCATGCACTATATTAATTTACCACGCAAATTATATTTCCTGCACTATATTATTTATCCATGGAAAATATTCAATTAAGAAAGTGTATTATAAGTTGTTGAGATGTTTATGTGGAATATTTAGGTTAAAAGGTCAAATAAGTTATTATTAGGTGTATTAACATGAAATTAGGCTCATTCAACTCGCCGTAATTTTCTGATCATTATTATATATACATTTACATGGTTTACTTACAAGTTGATAAACTCAAATCTTGTAAATATTTATGTGCTACGTACTTACTTAGGCCAGCGTCCTAATAGAGAAATGGTGCCCTGTGGGTGACTAGCATTTACTGTACGTAGATAAACAAGCCCTTCGCATAGGCACAATTATTATAACCCTGTTCACTACTTTGTATTTATATTTACTTTGACATTTATAGTAAATACCCTGCTCAAATTATATCACAGTTATATTATAAACCCTGCTCAATAAAGACACCCATTTACCTCAAATAAGTCCTAGTTTACCAGTTATTTAACATACGTTTCCAGGAAGTGATTATTATTATTGTATTGAATATACCCTACTCTATTTACGTCATTAGGAACATTTGAGGCATCTAGTTCCGAATGTCGGTATCTCCGAATGTGTGCTGCCGTTCTGCTGGCCCATTGCCCCACTTGAGAGCAAATTTCTTACCTGAGAGCAGTGGAGATACCCTGTTTCGGACAAAGACTTTTTGGAGATACCCTGTTTCCGACAAAGATTTTTTTGGAGATACCCTGTTTCGGATGATTTTCGGATGATTTTTTTCAAAAACTGGTTTGGAATTCTATACCGTAATTCGGATGATTTTTTCTGTTTTGTATGGGAATTTGGACTGTTTGCGTCAAATCTATACCGTAATTCGGATGATTTTTTCCGTTGGTGGAGATACCCTGTTTCGAGTGAAATTTTTGGTGGCTCTTTTTGGAGATACCCTGTTTCGAGTGAATTTTTTCCAATTTGAGGGTGGAGATACCCTGTTTTGGATGATTTTTTTTGTTTTTTTCTAAAAATCGGCATATATATATCTTGGGAACGGTATAAGATATTGAAAAAAATCTTTTGCTATCATGAAGAAATAAGTGCACTTATCACAGATCCGCACTTAACTCATTTTTTTACACTTTGGTCTTTACCGACATTCGGAACTAGATGCCTCATTTGCACCACTATTTACAATTTCCAAACCCTATTATATTAGTTCCAATGTGTGTCAATGTTTTCTGACAAATTGAAGCAAATTAGTAAATCGGCTGAGTTTGCCAACTTCGCGCCTCTCAAGATTAATAGTTTTTCCATTAGCCCAATTTGTACCTGGTATTTCTTTACCATAATTGTTTGAATGTATGCACGCGTAGAATAAGCCAACTGTTTCGGCTAAATATATTTTATTATTGCATTTATGCTTTATTTGTGCATTTGAATTTAGGAAATTACTGTATTCATGTTTTATACATAATTTCCGTGTCTTAGCTACTTTGGAAGTTTTTACTTCAGTCTTCTGACCCCAGTCTCGACCCAGAAAATAAGCTAGTGATAGAAACTTCGACTAGGAAGCTTGCTAGGCGTTGCGCTTTTGTATTTGGCTGTATATGATCAAATAAAGTACCTGAAACAATCTCGAAACCCCTTTTCAACACGCAACTACAAAATAAACTCAACTTGGCTGTCGACAACTGGACGTTCGGCTACAACGGGAAATCAAACCACTCTAAAGGCCGTTTCTCACTACGGTCTTGGAGTTGCTGGATTCGGTGGTAGAAGACGCTGATTTCGGTGGCTTCATCACAACAGTATTACCTCGAATTATCCCCCCCTTGAATAAACCCCCTTGAATTACCACCCCCTCAAAATGGGCTGGGGAAATTTTAAACCCACCTCGAACTACCCACCTCCAGAATGATGTACTTCATGTATGCAACGTTCATGGTGTATTTATCACTGCTAATAATTAGCATTGCAGCTACACATACACTCCTGGAAAAAATGTCTTTATCCATTTGATTTTTTTGGTTCAATGGTGAACGAAACATCAAATATGGGTCACTGAGGGTTGAAACTCATACATAGGGTGTGTAATTATGTCAACCCAACACAGTATAAATATGACCCCCCTTCTGCGTATATAGCCAATATATTGTGAACCGTAAACGCAGTGCTTTTTGCGATTTTTTCTTGCTTTTTTACATTTCACTTTATGCGTTCAGTCCTGAGCTGGCACAGTGCCAACATTTCGTTTTGTTCATATATTCAAAAATGCGCACCATGCCAGGTTGATATTTGTCTGCCAACGGATGGCAGATGATTTTGAACATGATGCGAAATCAATGCGAGTGCAGATAATGATGGCAAACAGTCGAAAAAAAGTATTTAAATTTTTAAGTTTTTATCTGAAATGAATTTTCAAATTTTTGAATTTTTCATCAAAATAATTTTTGAATATTGAATTTAATTTTCAAATTTCGATTTTTTGAATCTTTTTTGGCAAGTTTTTGAATTTTTTCAAATAATTTTCGAATATTTTTGGAAAAATATTGAATCTGAAGCTTTAAACACAGAATTTGGACTGTCTTCATGTTCTGCTCAGTTGTTATAACCTTTAATATATCATAAATTAGCATGTAAAATGGTGTAAGGAGTTATGCAAACCAGTGTGCTGCTTCTTCATTTGATTCACACATTGACACATTTAAATCAGCAACACATCAAAGGCAATAAAAACAACAATTTGAAAAATTGGCGTCAAATAAAATATCAGCACAGTATAAAAAAAATTGGCATCAAATACTGTCTTTCCTTGAATTAACCCCCCCCCCCCCGGGGTTAATTTTTTTCAGTGGAAACTTGGGGGGGGGGTAAACGAGGGCGGGTGTTTCGAGGATTGGTTATTATTTTGCCAGAAATTTTTTGGAAATCGCAGTCCTAAATTGTTGTTTGTAAGTAACACAGATGTCAAAGAATGCAACAAACACTGCCATTTATGAGACTCTACAGACTTATATAAGTACGTAGATGGTACAAACCCTGTTCTAACACAACACAGTCATTGTTTTCAACATGTGTTCTGTGTTTCCCAGATCACAAACTGCATTACGTTTTCTATACACTAAATTGGGGGGGGTTGGTATTTCAAGGGGGTTTATAAATCAATTGTGTAAATTTTGAGGGGGTATTTCGAGGGGGATATTTCGAAGAAATACAGTAATAAAAACGAATGTGTCGAAGTCAGCCTCTTACGCCGTGGATGACATTTCAACGTTTTTTTCTGTTTCCATAGGCGCCGCATATCAATTGTCGATTTATTCATCACAGTGTGCGGCAATTTAGATCTGCGCTCTAGATTTCGAATAACTTGTCACTGGGTGGTCGGATTATCGTCAAATTTGAGTTCAACATTAACAACTAAATGGGAAAGGATCCCTGAAAATATGGCTGCGATAGCTCCACTCGTTCTCAAGTTATTCATGCAAACGCGTAATTGTCACTTTACCACCACCCCGTGAAAGGTTTCAAACGGGATCCACTTTTCGGGACCCGGATCGGGATTGGGATTGTTTTTTCAGTTTTTTTTCGCAGCGGCATGCCAAAATACGTTCGCGCGCGCCACTAATTTGCCTTACCCGATGAGGAAATCGGCAGACGCTTGCGTAATTGGTTGTAAAGCAAGGTGGCAGTAAAGCAAAAAATTTTGTGTTTGCATAAATAACTTGAGAACGAGTGGAGCTATCGCAGCCATCTTTTCAGGGCTCCTTTCACGTTAATCCGACTACCCAGTGACAAGTTATTCAAAACTTTATGGGGTCCGTCTAAATTGCCACACCCTGTACTTACAGCAATAACAGGTTTGTGTGGCGAAGTCGCGTCGCATGATGGCCTCCCGCCGGTGCACTTGGTGCGTATCCCTGTCGCCCTGTTACTAAAATTGGTGTTGCGTGAAGGCATTAGCAAATTCACACAAAAACACTGTCTCTGTCATGTCGTTTATCTATCCCCACTTGGATTTATCAAGGCTGGTGGTAATTAGAGGTGATACCGGTATTTTGAGGAGGGGGGTAATACAAGGAGGTTGATTCTACGTAATACCGGTATTTTGAAACTCATCAAATCAAAATGACCATGAAAACTGAAAAACAACGGCAGATTGCAAGTAGGTTAGGTAGACTCAGAACAGTGGACTGCAGATTGCATTTGCAGTGGAATCACCGCTGATCCAGCCTGGCGCAGGAACCAGCTGCACGCAGCCAATCCACGCATGCCAACACGTTAAAGGTGCATGGTATAAAAGGCTATTCACTCACACAAATTAAAACCCATTGATGTGCATATTTGCCCTCAGTTTCCGTTTGTCTTTATCGCTAAATATATAAATTTGTGCCGAAAAATATTAAATTCACAAGTTTTCATTTCTCTCTCTTATGGTGTGAAAATCACATTTTACCGAAAATGTCATATTTGCCCAGGGTGTGAATTTTTATCCCAACAAATGACGATCGCGCAACTGAATAATCGTCACACAATAATTTTTTTTGGCGCGCCTGTTGTGTTAGCGAGAATCGATTTTTATAACTGAAGAAAATATTAGCATGTTACTTTTCGGGCGCGATTTGACCTCTCAGGTAAAATAAACAAATGGTGCGCAACCGAAAAATTGCTGTAATTGTTGGTAGTTTTTATGTGTGTGAAGTGTTAACGTTACAACGTGTGAACTCTGCTGCAACGCTGTGCATAATTGGCTGTAAAGCTATTGGTAGTAAAGTGACAATTATTGATGTTTGCATCAATAACTTAAGAACGAGTGGAGCTATCGAAGCCATATTTTCAGGGATCTTTTCCTTTTTAGTTGGTAATGTTTAACTAAAATTTGACGTTAATCCGACCACCCAGTGACAAGTTATTCGAAATCTAGAGCGCAGGTCTAAATTGCTGCACCCTGTATATCCCAACACAGGTCATATGTTAGGAGGGGAGACATTGAATTTTTGTGTTCCCGATCTGGTGGATAAAGATTTTCCAGGAGTAGTGATGGAAAAGCGTCATGGCGCTTTTGGCGCTTGGCGCTATTTTACGGTGGCGCTTTTGGCGCCTGGCGCCGGCATTTAAAAAAGCGCCAAAAAAGCGCCACCAACATACAGTGTAAAATGCACAGCATTCACATAAAAAAAGTATACAACACAAGTGTGGTGTGAGTAGTTTGTGATGGTACATAATAAATAGCATAGTTATCGATGTGGACTGTGGAGCATTATATATTCGGATGACATTGCCATACATTTGTCCGGAGGAAACACTCCATCATGACGTCATCAATTCATCGCCATCATCAACTCACGCCATCACGTCGTCTTGATGACCTCATCACTTAGTCATCATCACGTCTTCCATAATTTCTCTGCTGGCCGTCTGCCAGCCAAAGACATAACTCCTATCTGTTTGTAGAGTATCGTGTCTGCCGAGTATAAGTGGGGAGATAACTGCCAAAAAAATCCATTTCTATGTTGACTCGTTGGGGATACCATCTTTTCGACCATCTATGTTTCTAGGAAATGAATGTTTGCATTTGAATTCTGGGAGCACCCTAAACCACAGAAGTTGTTAAAAAATTGAAGTTCATTCAAAAAATACATAATAGTCAAGTACTGAGTAAATTTTTTTAAACATTTTCTGTACTCAGAGGTGAAGTAAAAAATATTTTACCAATATTTTCACTTTGAAAATAGTTCAGTACTTTTAACAACTCTGGTGTGAAAAGGGAAAGGTTCTGGCTGATGCATTGGAGCTTGTACAATGATTACCTAAATACAACATAAATCTTTGTAAACACCTTCCCGGTCACGTCTGGCAGCCATTTTTTGATTTTACTTCTTATATCCTATCCCCAGTTCTAAAGCGCCCCCGAGGCTGAAACTTAGGGGAGATATTGGCGCAACCCCCCTCTACTTCGCATGAATTGGGGGGGTCGCGGCGACCCTCTCAGGGTTGGTCGCCCTAAGTGCAAAAATTTTTGTGGCTTTTTTGGTGTCCCACAGCAGGTCCGGCACCCGCTGATTGCTGAGCTGTGGGAGGGGTATAAATCTAAAATTTTGGGGATGTGTTACCAACACCCCTTCCCTACTATACACTATTCAATAATGTGAGATTAATGTGTAATTTTTTAAAAACTTCTCTTATTCTAAAAAAAAACACCACTCCCCAATAGATGGATGACAAAATATTCACTTTTTGGAACTTTTTTATTAGACACTTGAAGAGCTGGTTTACAATACTTTAAAGGGAAGGGTTCGATGTTCAAATTTATGTAAAGAACCATACCTCTAAAATACCTGCATTGCAAAATTTACTTAGGGTCAATTTTATGACATCATAATGACATCATTGCAGGAACAAAAATGAACAGAATTTACACTTTGAAATTCTCCCCAAGTAAATTTTGCATTGCATGCATTTTAGAGGTATGGTTCTTTACATAACTTTAAACATCAAACTGTTTCCTTTAAAGTATTGTAAACCAGCTCTTCAAGTGTCTAATAAAAAAAGTTCCAAAAAATGAATTTTTTATCATCCATCTATTGGAGAGTGGTGTTTTTTAGAGAATAAGCGAATTTTGAGAAATTTTTCACTTTAATCTCACATTATTGAATAGTGTATAGTAGGGAAGGGGTGTTGGTAACACATCCCCAAAATTTTAGATTTATACCCCTCCCACAGCTCAGAAATCAGCGGGTGCCGGACCTGCTGTGGGACACCAAAAAAGCCAAAAAAAATGTTGCATTTTGGCGACCCACCCTGAGAGGGGTTGCCGCGACCCCCCCAATTCATGCGAAGTAGAGGGGGGTTGCGCCAATATCGCCCCCAAGTTTCAGCCTCTGGGGCGCCCTAGAACTGGGGATAGGATGTAAGAAGTAAAACCAAAAAATGGCTGCCGGACGTGACCGGGAAGGTGTTTATGTTTACAAGGAATGCTTTTTGGTTATATTTTGGATACTGCTAGCGTATTAAGGAAGTGATTTAGCTCACACAAAGCAATAAAAATGAATATACGGAACCGAGATCTGCTTCCGTATTATAAGACGCAAAAATCAGTTTGACGCTGGCGCTATTGGCGCTTGGCGCTACAACGCTCTGGCGCCATTGGCGCTTGGCGCCGTGGTCCTGAAAAGCGCCATGGCGCTTGGCGCTAAAAGCCTGGCGCTTTTTCATCACTATCCAGGGGTGTAGGTTGTCTAGTTTGTGTAGCTATTAGTGATCGAAAAGCGCCATAAAAAATGACACCAGGCGCCAATGGCACAATTCAACATGATGGCGCCAGGCGCCAAAATGGTGCCAATGATAACAGTCATTATTTTAGAAAGGATATCAACAGAGATGACATTTGTAGAACAGCAGTGTGTTATACCATTTTACTGGATTCCAGGTATTCTTCCCTCCATGGACATCTTACCTTCGGAAAACTTATGTAAACTGCTAACCAGAGTTGCGAAAGCGTATTTACACTTACCCGAAATACCCAGGTAAATGGGTATTTATATTTACACTTACACTTTCATAAAATACCCGTACACTTTTTCTACACTTTCCTGAGCAAAATACCCGGGTACAGAAAGTGTATTATTTTCTTTCAGATGGCTCTGTTTTATGCTTTTGAGAAAGCATAAAATAGGGTCATGTACAAAAAATAACTGCACAGTGCACACAATGCATTGAATATAGAAAATATGGCAAATGTACAAAGTAGCCTTGGATCTCCAACTTTTGATCAGTACTCATGGTATTCTACAGTTTCATCATACTTACAAGATCAATGGAAATTCACCAGCTGGACACAAAGTCAACTGGCTTTTGAATTGACATTTGCTGCATGTCCAATCTTGCATTTAAGCAGTGTGTATCGCATTGCTTAATCAGTAAATATCAACACTGAAAAAGTGCCATTATTAGTGAACTTCATACCACTACAGTATTTGCTACAGTCTGAAATGTTTCATAAAAGGCAGTAAAATGGGAAATGATGCATAAAAATGACAAATATATTGATCTAAAGATGAAAACAGTGGTGTATTCTAATGCTCAACAGTGAGAGCTCTTTCTAAAAATTTTTTACACTTACACTTTTTTTACACTTTCCTAGGTATTTTTAAAATACCTTACACTTTTGGTATCCATACTCAAAATTTGGAAAGTGTATTTACACTTACACCTCTGATCACCCACACGTAGACACTTCAAAAATTTTGATAAAAGAATGTGCCGCGGGCGAACTGTAGCTGGACGGCCAACTTCGGCACATACAAAAGTAAGCCCCAACATTTGTTTAAAAGTAGATATAGGCCCCCTGTGAAATCCCCTGTGGGCCGAGTAAACGGCCCACAGGGAATTTCACAGGGGGTCGCCTATATGAACTTTTTAATGAATGTTGGGGCTTACTTTTGTATGCGCCGAAGTCGGCCATCGAGCTACAGTTCGCCTGGAGCACATTACTTTATAAAATTTTTCAAGGTGTCTACGTGTGGGTGATCAGAGGTGTACACTTACACTTTCCCAAAATACCGGTATTTTAACAACTCTGCTGCTAACCCATCAGGTTCAGCACCGATTTTTTTTAGGAGTGCCATATCCCCAGCTGTGTGCGACTGCGAGGTATGCAGCTGATCCTTAAGTGGTATGTAGGCAAAACACTTCCTTACTGTACACCAACAGGGGGCACTTCGGTGACCCACTGCAGTTTGGGTCGCCGAACATGCCAAAAATATTGCACATGTTTTGCTCTCCACTAGAAGTTGGGCACCCGCATGTAACGATGGCGAACAAAATTCGAAAATTCAAAAACATTTATGAATTTTCAATTTTTTTCGGAATTTTCACTTTCGGAACAAAAATACTTTTCGAATTTTTCAGGGAATTCATAGCCACAAAAACACAGGGTATTCTCAAGTTGAACGTCTACCGTATTTCCTCGAAATACCCCCCGGGGGTGATTGTTTCATAGTGCTCCCGAGAGGGGGGGGTATTTCGAGGAGGGGGGTGGGGGTATTTCGAGGGGGGGGGTATTTCGAGGGGGGTATTATTTCACAGGAATTTTTTTTGAAATCCTAGTACAAAATCGTGGTTTGTGATGTGCGCTGGGGTAGAAAACTGCATCAATAACTGACATGTATCAACTCCTGTATACTAATATTAGTACGTAGATGGTATAAACACTGTTAACGTGATTCCAACTGTTTTAACGTGTGTTCTGCACTACGCAGAAAACAAACTGCCGTATTTGTAATGTACGTTCTCTTTGCACTCAATCTGGGGGGGGGTATTTCGAGGCGGGGGGTGATTGTTTCACAGTGGTCTCGAGAGGGGGGTAGGGTTCAAACGGGATCCCGATCCCGGATCCCGTGAAATTCCGGGATTTACCAGTCCCGATCCCGATCCCGAAACCCCAATCCCGATCCCGAAATCCGTTAATACCAATCCCGATCCCGAAAATTTTCAAATCCCGATCCCGATCCCGAGAAACTCCCAAGTCTGGGATCCCGATCCCGGAAAAATTTGTGGAAATTAAAAAAATTGAAATAATGACGTTTTTGCATGCAAAAAAGTGGATGCAAACCCCCAGTGTCAATTATATGCCACTTTTCTGGCATCCAACAGTGTTTTGAGACCTTTATGAACAACTGTGAATGCCATAAATATGGCCAAAATCTCATTCCCTAGAACCCAATCCCGATCCCGGAAAAATGCCAATCCCAATCCCGATCCCGTGACCCCAATCCCGATCCTGAAATCTCAAAAAACCAATCCCGATCCCGATCCCGAAACCCCAATCCCGATCCCGAAACCCCAATCCCGATCCCGAAAAGTCAATCCCGTTTGAACCCTAGGGGGGGGGGGTCAAACGAGGGGGGTATTTTGAGGAAATACGGTAGATCAATTGACGATTGATTTGTGTGAAAAAGTAACGTAATGAAAAAACAATAAAACTTTAAAATGGTATCCGCGGCAGCCGAGGTGGAACCATAAGGTCAAAAACAGTAAACCTGCCCAAATTCTGCGTTCAAAGCTTCAAATTCAATACATTTTACACTAGTTCACTAACCATCGCTTTCCACAGAATCATCAGTCTGTAGTTGTGTGAAATCAGCCTGGCGTAACCAACCGGTCAAATTAAATGGGAATTTTATTTTTTTAATTCAATTGATTTTCACTCAGCCCCAAAGTGAAGTTGGGCTAAGCCACTTTACGTTGCAATAAAGTCCACTGCATCGGGAATGGAGCCGGGAATCGACACGATGAAATAAGACGACCCCCTACACGGGTGTTAGCTGGTTGAATGCACACCAGAAATACACAGATGAATACCTACATAAGTAATACATAGACAAAAAATAGCCGCGGCACGGCTTCCCGCTGAGCGCCTGCTCTACTTTTTTGTGCTATCATTTTTGTGTGACGCGAACAGTAGCTACTAAAGCTGAGAAATTGCTTATCCGAAACGCACATGTCGCCGGTGCCGTGCAAACCAGGGGTCTCCTAGGGGGGGGGGGGGGCCTGCCCCCCAAAATCCGCCAGCTATCTATCTATCCCGGAGGCCGCTCAGCTATCTATCTATGTATCCAGAGGCAAATTTTTTGGCTACTACCCCCAAAGACCCCCCCCCCCCCAAATCGCTCAGCTATCTATCTATCTGGAGTGGTTTTTGAGAAATTTTGCCCCAATTTTCGCTCAAAATCGCCAATTTTCGCACCTTTTTATAGTTTTTCACCTTCAAAATTCTGCTCTCCGGCTATATGCATGGTTATATGCGTGTTTTTAGCCATTTTAAACCTACTTTTGACCACTTTTAACCGACTATTAGCGATTTTTTCTCCTTTCGGCCTTCTATGCACTGAAAAAGCCTATATATTTTGCCCCCCCCCAGAAAATTTTTTCAGCTATCTATCCCCCCGGAGGAGCGATTTGCTATCTATCCAGCCCCCGCGAAGGCCAAAATCTTGGAGACCCCTGGTGCAAACATCCGCTAAAAAAAATTTAGGCGAAAATTGAATGCGTTTGATTGCGAAATAATTCGATAGCATTTATCTATTTCATTTTTTCACGTTTCGAGTATGAGAAATAATTATGCTGTTACCATATATTCTTGAATAAATCCCCAGTGTGAAAAACGTGTGGAAAAGTAGTTGATAGTAGTCAATAAGTAAATTCATGCTGTGTTTTGCGAAAGCCTGACGAAAAGTAAGTTCCTTGACAAATAGCATCCCAAAGACTTATTCAAGAACACACGGTAACAATGGAATGATCGATAAAAATCCACATGAAAAACAAAACAAAACAGATGACAGAAGCAAAAACACCGAAACAAATTCACAAAAGTGGAAGCCTAGACATGGGGGAAAAGGCGACACTCAAAAAATAGACTTTGAAACTGGGAGGGCACATGAATATCGAGCTGAAAGGTAAGAATGCTTAAAATTGTTCACGTGAAAACACGGGGGAAAACATTGCCAAGCGGGATTTCCCAGCAGTGAACTCTGTGAATGGGCAAGTGACAGAGAATGATAACTGAATGGTAAAAATCGGTCAGGCAATAAGTCTGGTGAAAAGTAAACTGATAAATGACAAGTAATTTGTTCATTTACAAATTTTACTTGTCACTCATAAGTTTGATTATCACTTGACTTGTCTTGTGACTTGTCCACCAAAGAAACTGGCTTCAGGTGCACTATCTTAATCAGAGAAGAAAATAAAATTTATGTTCAAAAATGACTATAATGCCAAAATGATAAATTATGCGTTAATCCATGCGCGATAAAAAACATTCAAATTACAGCATTAAACGGTACACTTTCACGTACAATAGGTATTATGTATTTATGCAGAGCGATAGTGCAGATTCACAACTCATGACTAGGTATCTGTTGAATAGTTGTGCTAAAGTTTTGCGGACCAAAGCTTATTTCTACAAACTACTAGAAAAATGACCCACCCTGCAAGTGCAACTCGAAGCGACAAGTTTCATTAAAAAAATGAAAATTAACATGAATTCTTTTCTGTGAACCGTGGGGAATTCATAACCGTCTCATTGAACGCTTCCACTTTATGCATATTACAGGGTGCGGGATTGGAACCCGGTTCCTCCCTTTGCCCAACAAAGAGCCTGCTTCCAGCCTGAAACAAAACAAAATACATATGCATCCAGGGACGGATTTTAGCCACGATTTTTGAGCGGGGCGGATTGTATACGGAGCCCGGCGAACTGGGGGGGGGGTGCCGCCACCCCCTAAAATTTTACCCTGTAATAAGGGAATGGCGCCATGGCGCTGGTGCCATTCGTAGGCGCTACGCCATGGCGCCACTGGCGTTGGCATCAACGCCAAAACAGCAGGATTTCTGTACTCGGTCTGTATTTTACAGGCATATACAGCGACATGGACAGGAAAGGAGTCCACTTTCACTGGCTTTGTGCTACGGAGACTTGCCAGCAGAAATATATGTTGCGGGAGGGGAAAATGCGCGCTTGCGGGCAAAATTTTGAAAAAAACTGTCGACAAATCGTCTTCTGGAAGTGCCATTTCTGGCACATTTTTTGTCCACCCCGGGAAGGGGGGGGCGCCCCACCCCCCCCCTGGCTACGTCCTTGTATGCATCAAATAAAGTATCCCTGTATTTGTAGGTAACTAAATTTATAGATTCTTGGATTGTATTTTTTAGATTTGTTTTTGTCTCAGCCATGGACCAGTACCAAATGGATTACAAAAAAACCGCTTAAAATTGAGTAACATAAAACAAGCATAAATAAAATATTATATTTTTCCTACTTTTGCAAAAAGTACAAATTTTCTAAAACACTACAAAATATTTACAACGTGCCCAAGCTAAAGCTGTGAAAGCAAGCGACCGGCGTGGACAAAATCGACATTTTTCAAACGTGCATATTTGCAATCGTATCAACAAGAATCTAATTAATGTAATACATCTGGATTCCATACGCGAGTTGATGCCAATGATAAAAAGGCTGGAAAAAGACTTTATAAGAAATGTGCACTCACCAAAAATGGCCAGGGGAGAAGAGTAAAAAGGGAGGTTTGTCGCAAAATCATACCCGAGGCGCAAAAACACACCGACAGCCCAAAAACAACTATACCGAATCCAATCGCGACAAAAACAGCACTTCGGCGTGCTCAAACTGATACAAATTCGCTTTTTCGACGATTTCCGGATCGATCGGTTTGTCGCCGTGCGAGTGGCAATAACAAGCGAACGCGTCGCCGGCGCCGGCCGCTTTGGCCGCTTTCTCTTTGTTCTGGCCGCCGTGCAGCGGGCACTGGTCGCCCGTGTTCGTGTCGCTGCCGCCTGGCAGGGCGTGATAATTGTGCATAGATATATATCGCTGAGAATTGTGAAATTAGAAGAAGGGTTCAAACGGGACCAGATTTTCCGACCGGGACCAGAAATTTTTTAATGTCGGGACCGGGACTGTGATACTCTAGTGTAGTATATGTGCTCCCACATACTTCTACAGTGTGTAACATCACTGTCGATGTATTAGCCTTCTCTTACAGCCTTATTTAAGCACTATTCCATGCTCAACTTCACTTGAGGATCTTCACTTTTTCAAATTTCGGGATCGGGATTGAGGTGTCGGGACCGGGATCGGGACAACAAAATCCCGAAATTTCTCGGGATTCGGGATCGGGATCCCGTTTGAACCCTAATATTACCTACTACCCATATAGGTAGATGGAAAGGAACGATTTAAAGCAACAAACAAATCAACACAAAACGCATAGCGCACTTTAATCCGACACTTGCAACATCAACATAAAATTGCCACCATCCACACAGCGACAAAATAAGCGAAAACGTCAAAGTAATCGACCTGCAGTGGCAGTGGGCGCGACGCGAGCCACCGCTCGGGCGTGACGGAAACACTGCGCCGCGCCGCTGGAGTCGAACGCGCTGCGCAAGCCGCCCCGCTGCTCACTGTCGTCCGGACGGCCGCCGCCCCCAAAGCCGCCGCTTATGAGCGGGTCGGAATCGAACAAGGGCAACCCCTCCCCCCTGGACAGGTGCGTCCTTCGCGGCCCTATTAGATCGGCCCGGTCGCCGGCCCTGCAGCGAGATTTTGTTGATGAATCAAATAAAACAAGTCAATGCGGCCTGATATACTGGCGCTGCGCACACGCTTAATGTATTTATTTTGATGAAAAATGCCCCGTGAAAGTTTATGCACCGAAGTGACCCATAGGCGCTCCACACACAGCGATTTTAAAAAATAAGTTCTAACGTTTTTTTGGCAAAGTATGAATACCGTATTTATTTTAAAAGAAAAGTGCCGTTTTATTTTTTTCGTAAACTTGTTTACCTGCCGTTCTATTGGAGGTAGGGTTCAAACAATATATCGTATCGAATATCGAATATCAGATATCGACCATTTTTTAATATCGAATATCGATATCGAAAATTTTGAAAAATTATTGAATATCGATATCGAAAATTTTGAAAAAATATCGAATATCGATATCGAATATCGACCATTTTTTCGATATATCGAACCTATATTGTGTCCCAAAAAAAATTTATCATTTTCATTTTGAGATACCGTATTACCTCGAATTAACCCCCCCCCCCTTGAATTAACCTCCCCCCCTCGAAATACCCCCCTAAATTTCGGCTGAGGAAATAACCCCCCCCCCCCCTCGAAATACCCCCCCTAAAATTAAGTGTAACGTGAACGTACATGACAAATACCGCAGTTTGTGATCTGTACAATGCAGAACACACGTGACAACTGATGATTAAGTGACGTTAGGGAAGGTTTTTTGTGTATATACAGTTATATATGCCTATAAACACAGATACATCGATGTAATTGTTCAATTTTTCTACGTCTGCGTATGGGGAATTTCCGAAAAATTTCTGGCGAAATAATAGACCCCCCCCTCGAATAAACCCCACCCCCCCTCGAATTATCCCCCCCTCAAATTTTGCTGGCGAAATAATAAACCCCCTGGGGGTATTTCGAGGTAATACGGTATTTATGATTGATCTGATGTGTTTGATCTGATCTGAGAATTGTATTAAATGAGTAAAAGTACAGTACTTTTAATGTCATTTTTGTTGGAGTGCTAAATTTGAAGCTTTGAATTTGAATATTTGAATATTCTATTTTTTGCAACATGCCCTTAGCAATCAGGTTATCAGTATAAACTGTAGTATCTACCAATTGTTATTTGTCTGATACACATTGATTCATCATGTTTTTTTCTACATGCTCTACTTTTGAGTGATGTAAACCTTGTTCAAATCACTTGTAACATTCACATTTAACTAAAGAGATGATTAACCATGCGTGCAACCACATGAAAATACAATATGTCACTTGAAATATGCCTTGCTATACCAAAAGCAAATCGCAATATCGAATATCGAAAATATCGAAATATCAAATATCGGATATCGACCATTTTTTAATATTGAATATCGATTATCGAATATCGATATCGAGGTTACATATCGTATCGATATCGAATATCGAGTTTCAGAAAAAATATCGATATCGAAAAGGCATATCGTTTGAACCCTAATTGGAGGTTGACGGAAAAAAAACGGCGCTCTTCAATTAGAACAAATACGGTATTCATACTTTGGCAAAAAAACGTCCGAACTTATCTTAAAAATCGCTGTGTGTGGAGCGGCATAGTTAGGTTAGAGCAATGTGATTGTGATGTGAGGACTAACGATGGCAAACCCTCCGAAAAAATGTATTTAAATTTTTAGTGTTTTTTTCCAAAATGAATTTTCAAATTTTCAAATTTTTCCTCAAATGAATTTTCGAATTTCGAATTTAATTTTCGAATTTTCGAATCTTTTTGGGCAATTTTCGATTTTTTTGGGTAATTTTCGAATTGTTTTACATACTTTTTGAATTTTTTGGAAAAATATTGAATTAAGAGCTTTTTGAAGCTGTTAAGTAGTTATGTTGAAAAAGTTATGGGTGCTCGGTGCATTCCTGTGCATTCTTCAATGTGACCGAGTCTGCAGACAGCTGGAATTGTGGGTGGCTGTTATGGGGGGGGGGGGTCCACCAGACTTTTATGACATTCTATTCTGTTGTACATTTGCTGATTATGTAATTGCAAAAATTTTATGCAATTTGACCCTGTTTTTATGTGATTTGTTTGATTTATTTGATATATTTACCATTTATCCTTGAATAAGTCCCCCTCGAATAAGTCCCCTCAAAAATCACTGACAAAAAATACCCCCCCCCCCCTGAAAAATTTATTTTACACACTGAAATACTGGGTCAACCTGGCATGAATTTATACATCACTAATCCAACCTCAAAAATGGAATCTACAGGTTGTGCAGATCATTTTAAGTATTTAACAGTCCAAATCGGCCAAGAAATGGCCAAGTTATTAAGCTATGGGTCTGCCACAGATGCCATTTCAATGTTCATTGACGTTTTTTTTCGTTTCTATAGACTTTTTCAGATGCACCGCGTATCAATTATCAATCGATTTAGCACATAGAACCTAACAATGTGTTTTATGTCCTTGAATTCCCTCAAAAAATTTGAAAACTATTTTCGAATTTATGAATTTTCGAATTTTTTTCAAAAAAATCGATTTTTAAGTGTTTTTTCCAGTGGTGGAATAAAAATTCGAAAATTCTGAAAAAATTCGAAAATTCGAAAATATTTTCGAATTTTCGAATCTTTTTTTGCCATCGTTAGTGAGGACAGAGAAAAGATGGTGATGGCGAATGAACTAGCGATGGAAAAGCAGCGGGAAAAATGGTGCCAGGTGCCAAATAACGCCATAGAAATGGGCACGAAGCGCCGTGGCGGCATTCCATCACTGCGCAGATCTAAACTCAATGGTGCAAAATCGGAACCCCCGAACCCTGCCCTAGCCCTGCCAACCTATAAACATATGCTCCATCAGGCCTGCCTCTATCGGCCCCGTCCCTCCTGGCAGGGTGCACCAAAGGCCCCTCAACCGTGCGGGACCCCTCGCCCGGGGGGTGCCCGTGGGGCCAGACCCCTGGCGTTTCATCGAGCCACTCGTGGGGTCGGTGCTGCGGCGGGCCGCGCTGCGCCGAGTTGCGGCTGTGGCCCCAGGGCGTGTCCAAGCCGCTGTCGGCCGTGGGCGACGTGCCGCTCGACGGCGACAAGCCTGTCTGGCCGCGCGCCTGCCGATGCACGCTGCTGAAGACTGAAGCTGCGGGGGGGGGGTGATATTGTTGAAGGCTTCACGATTAGGTTTTTGTTGATCGTTTGAAATAAAACGCCAACGTTGACAACGTTGTTTTTGAAACGGCAACTGAGATTTTCAGTACACTCGGCGGCGGACCGCAAGTATGCGCAGAATCCTACCATAATTTAATGAATAAAATCGTCTAATAAATTTTGTAATTAATTTTTCCACTGTTAAAAACGAAATATTATCATGAAAACTGTAAAAATTTTGGTTCATGAAGGGTGATGGTAGGCTTCCATACAATGTGTGATGTCCGCCGAGTATACGTGTGACAGCACGAGAAAAAAGTTTGTAGATGTTAATTAAGTCAGGTAAATTTAGAAGCGAAAATACTTGTCACTTGAACGTTTAGCCGTCGCCTCACGTTAATTTCAGAACTTTACTTGTCACATGTCAAATTGCAGAATTCGCACGAGCGCGGCAATTGGATGGCCGACCCCACTCAACTCAATTCATCGCTACTTCGCGCTGAATATTCGCAGCGCCGCCGCAATACTTTTATTTACACGTCGCCTAATAAAATGGATGGATAAATAAAATGTACTGCGTCTCATCATTTGAACAAACAAAGGGGTCGGGTGAAATTTGTATGTGAACGGCGCGTGTCAATGAGGATGGCAGGCTCGATGCAAAATAAAGTTATGTTCAAAATCTTTTTTATTTATTTTTAGTTGAGAATGTTCTAATTTTTTTCCAAAGATGTCTTCTGGGAAAGTTTCTACTCTACTACTAGTCTTCATTTTTTGATATAATTTTTGGGAAAAGCAATAAGCTCAGAATAACACCGTCGAAAACATTTAGTTGAAAAAATTCATCAAGGTAAATATTTTTAACACTGAAAAATTGAATATATTTTGGAATTTGTGAATTTTCTCCCACCGCCGCCATGAGAAACGTCCAGCGGCGCGGCAGCTGGCGCCCTATTCAAATATTGCGTTTCCATCGCGCCAGCCGACTTGACGATGAATTTTAGTCCGACGCACTTGGTGCAAAAAACATTCTGCATGCGGATTATTCGAACGTGAATTTCGGCGCGATAATAAATGTCTTGAACGCGGTGGTAAAGGTGCGATTACAACTGAACCGTGTCGCCAAAAATTACGAAATAACGTCGCCCAACGTAAAATCATTGACCCTGTGCCGGCGGGTAAACCCACTTGCCAAGTAACGTTAAAAATGTATACCGTATTTCCTCGAATTACCCTCAGGTGTTGTCGAGCTGGGGAAAAAATAAACCCCCTCGTAATACTGCCTCCCCGTCTGGAACGATGTACATCATGTATGCAATGTACATGATGTATTTTTTGCTGCCAGTTTGCATCGCAGCTACACGTATACACTAGTTTGTACAGCAAAGTAAATACGTTGTATGTCCCAATATATCCTATTTCGCATTGAAGAAATCTCGGCGAGATTTATATTTTTTCCACAATTTTCCTGAGAGATTTAATTATATTTTCGTTTTAAGAGATTTTCTGACATTTTCAAAAATATTAGACAATCTCTAAAACTCTGACATTTATATTTTTCCAGAGGTTTTTTGAGAGAGATTTAATTATATTTTATTCTTGAGAGATTTTCTGAGATTATATTTACTTATATTTTCCAAAAATTGATGATTTTTTCAATAAGTACGTTTATTACCGGTTTTAGGTATGTAAAAGTGGGTCTGTGCCGGTGCGCATGTAGGCTCGATGCACATTTTTCTACCCGGTGCCCATGTAGAACCGTTGTGCATGTTGTTCAATCGTACATGCGCACCGGTCTACATGGGCACCGAGTTTACATGTGTATGGAGTCCTCACTTGTAAAAGCGTGTTCCATACGATGGTGTGTCGGTGCGGGCGTGGGTCGGTGCCCAAGTACGCCCGGTGCCCAAGTACGCCCGGTGCCCAAGTATAAAGACCGTTGCCCAAGTACGCCCGGTGCCCAAGTAAAGTGCCCGTACTTGTGCACTTTACTTGTGCACCGGGAGGCTGTTTACTTGGGCAAAACTTGGGCAACACTTGTGCATTACTTGAACTTGAACTTTAGTGCACAGGCATATTTTAGTTACATTTATGTATTTATTTTGTGGCATTTTGTTGTGTGTATACTCAGCGGACCATAATTTGATGATTAAAATCTTGTGATTAATTTCGTAATTAATTATTCCATAGCAAAAACGATATATTATGATGAAAAACTATTAATTTTGATTCATTATTCAGATGTGTTATGGTAAGTTTCCATACTAAGTGTAATGTCCGCCGAGTATACTTAATTCATGACATCCAAATGGCGCTCCACACACAGCGATTTTTAAAGTACGTTTCAGAGTATGTTGTATGAGAACAGGAATGCTGGGCGGGTATGTGATCTGCACCGCTACCATCGCTACCATGCGCTATCGCCCCCATACTTGTGCACCGGGCAGGGCGCTTGCACCTGCCCGGTGCCCAAGTAAACATCCGCCCGGTGCCCAAGTAAAGAGCCGCCCGGTGCCCAAGTACAGACACTTTACTTGGGCACCGGGCGTACTTGGGCACCGGAAATTATACTTGGGCACCGGGCGTACTTGGGCACCGGTTTTACTTGCGCACTGGCTCAGCGCCGTCGGTGCCAAGTAAACCCGGTGCCCAAGTACGCCTGGTGCCCAAGTTTAAATACCCGGTGCCCAAGTATGCCCGGTGCCCAAGAAAAGTGCCCGTACTTGGCGGATGTTTACTTGTGCACCGGGCAGATGTTTACTTGTGACCAGGTGGCTTTTAACTTGTGCAGTACTTAGGCACCACTTGTGCATTAATTGTGCACCATGGCAGCTGGGTACTCGGACTCGATTTTTTTTCGGGTCATAATTACGAGCACTAGTCAACTATTTATGACCTGAAAAAACTATCGAGTCCGGGTAACATTTAGGGTTGTGAAGGTGATCGCTAGTGAACTAGCATTCATGTTCACAACCCGGAATTTTACCTGGACTCCATAGTGTTTCAGGTCATTAATACAAGCGCTAGTCAACTAGTCTTTCGCTTCCACCTGACTGGTGCCCAAGTAAACATTCGCTCGGTGCAAAAGTAAACATCTGCCTGGTGCCAAAGTAATAAAGTATAGGCATTTTACTTGGGCACCGGGAGTACTTGGGAACTGGGCCTACTTGGGCACCGGGTTTACTTGGGCACCGGTCTTTTGCCGTTCCATACTATGAATTCCACGAAAATTTTTGATGAAATGATAACCCCTCCCTCCCTCGAAATTTCCATTTTGAAAAAATAAACCCCCTGTGGGTATTTCGAGGAAATACGGTATTTTTGACGTTTTTTGTCACTTTTCACTCTTAAAAGTGACACATTTTAGTAACGTCAAATATGATAAGAAATATAATTACTTATCATATTTGACATTATTCAAATGTGTTCAGCACTTTGAAAAGTGAAACGTGACGAAAAATGCATTTTTTGATGTTTTTGTCACTTTTCACTTTATAAAGTAAGGATATTCCTTGAATAACGTCAACATATGATAAGTAACGATTTGTCATCATATGGGTCTACATTGCCGCCGGGTAGAATTATAAGTCCGCGGGTTTACATGGCGCGTTTACACGGAGCCTACGTCAAATCATTGTCCTTTTTGCGGTGACTTAAACCAAAATATGCAACCTTATTACAGCTAAATCGTATGTGGAAATACAACGAAAAAACGTTACGCAACGTAAAAATAATATGAATTTTACATCGGCTCATTGCGCAATGCGTAGACGTAGAAGTGACAATTTACAGGGGATTTTACACATATTTTAACACCTTGCATAACATTGAGCATTTCACGGGACCCTAAAAACAAAAACACGTCTCACCAGGACTATTCGGGTTGGCCCCATAGATCTCAATGGACATGGACTCCTTAGCCAAGGGTCCCGTGGGCGCCTCCCTGTAGCCGGGGCTGGGCCAGTTCCTGTGCACGTAATCGTCGGGCGCGGCGCTGTCCACTTTGGCCTGGGGGAAGCGTCTGGGGCTCGTGTCGGGCGAGCGGGTTACTGGAGCGCCGCCGCCCCCGCCGCCTGGGGATGCGTTTAGATGGTTCACTATGGGGATGAATGAATGTTGACATTGAATGAGCCTACACACACTACTTGACATCAAAATTCAAAATAAATAAAAACTAAATTTTGGTTAATTATGTGATGTCAACTTTCCTATGTTAGAGCAATGTGCATTTTTTTATAGTGACATTTGATTTTCTTTGTATCTGTTAAGGGTGAAATTTGAATTTCTTTCAAGTAATTTTTAAGTGTTATTTAGCTGACATTCAGTCACGGGTTCAGTCCAAATTCACTAAACCCTTGCATTCAGTTGACATTTATATGCGATGTAAACTAGTGTGTGTGTGTGACCCAATGACACATTCATGTCGAAATTTGCACGCGAAAAGTGCAAGATAATCAGTGTGTTCACATTGCGCCTACACATTAATTAATTATTGAGAGGCGTCAATCGATGTCAGTTTTCAATTGATTATTTTCTTCGTTTAATCTGTTAGTTGTTTATGAAATCCTTCAGATTAATTTTTATGTTTGAAAAGTTTCAATTATTAAATTGTGACTTTGACGCACTTTTGTTAAACATGAAATTCAAGCCGCGCTAATGCCGCTCCACACACAGCGATTTTTAAAGTAAGTTCGAACGTTTTTGGGGAGTCGCGGCACCAGAAATAGTGCAAAACTGCACTCTTTCTCGAGCCCGCACCTCTCGTATAGAACACGAGTGCCCTAACCACTAGACTACAGAGGCAATGCCCTTAACAATACTTTGCCAAAAAAGTTCTAACTTATCTTTAAAATCGCCGTGTGTGGAGCGCCATTTAGTATGTAGGCAGACAATAAACATAATTTCAACGTGAATAAATACCTAAATCAACACATCCCCCCCCCCCCTAAAAACCGTCAAACACCCAGAGTTGTGCAAATACTGGTAAACGTAAATACCTTTTCCAAATCAAAAGTATAAATACTAAAACGTAAGGTATTTTTAAAATACCAAGGAATACGTAAAAAAAACGTAAATGTAAAAATTTTTACGCACAGTATTTGCCATTGTGCTTTGGAAAATACCATTATTTTCACCTATATATTTATGGGCCAATCGCTCAATCTGCACCACTTTCTGTTATAAGTGTGGCCAAATACAATTACGCTGGTGATTCTGGGGGAGTCCCAGACTAGTGATGGAAAAAGCGCCAGGCTTTCGGCGCCAAGCGCCAAAAGCGCCATGGCGCTTTTCTGAACGCTTTACCCTTGTAAAATGTCAAATAGCATGCAAAGTGTCTAAAGTCATGCAAAATGCCCTGGAAGATGGCAAATATTAGCTATTTTGCTGGGCATTTTACATGAGTTTTGCCATTTGCATGAAATTTACATTTTACAGGGCATCGTACTGAATCTAGGATTGGCACCAGAGCTTGCACTCGCCCTGCCAGTTTCAAAACGTGTGCTACTTACAGTTGTTGCAAGTGCGTCGTCGGAATTCATCACAAAAAATTTATAAACGCAAGGCTCCACAAACAGACAAAAAGGTTTCTGTGTTCAACATTTGAACACATTTATGAATAGGTATGTACCAGAGTTGGAAAAACGTATTTACGTTTACCCGAAATACCCGGTTATTTGGTTACTTATATTTACGTTTACGTTTACGTTTTCCAAAAATACCATTACGTTTTGTTACGTTTTCCTAACCAAAATACCCGGGTACTATGGAAAACGTAAAAAGTCTGATCTTTAGTAGCTTCTTAATGGCCGCGCCCTCAGACGGAACTGCATATTTCCATGAATTCTCTACAGATTTTGATTGTCGAGCACTAAAAATGATCAGAATGATGTGGCGATCCCATTAGTGCAGCGATTAGGATGATTACAAACCATAGCTAAAACGTTTTATAAACTCCGATCATAGTCACCATTGTCTACCGACCATAGTCGATGCCACACAGAGAATGTAGGTAACTGTATTTTGTCATAATCTGACAACAAATTATGACACAAAATAGTGAAAGAAATGTCATATTTATGATTAAAAATTCAACACAATTCTAGGTACTCTCTTCAGATAGGTGTGGCAGATTTCAAAGTATATTTGATGGGGTGTTTTTCCAAAATAGACTAAAAACAGTTGTAAAAGTTTCAATGCACTGAAATTACTGTCTTCAAGTTCCCCTTACATCGGTGGCTGTAGAGTGGCTATTTAGGCTTGTGAAATTTGCTAAAATAATCAATTTGGGAACAAAATAATTTGAATGAAACTTATGTATCTGATTTAATTACAAAAAGGTGTAATTTTTGCTCAATTTTTATGTTTATCTCATCGCTGTTTGTGTTAGATCATTATCATTTGTTATAGTTGTCTCACTCATGTTGTTGATTATGGTGAGCATGTAGTGCTAAAGACATGAAGATATTGCATGGACATCAGCGATTCCAAAGCACAGTGGCAAATACGACACATAACATTTTTACGTTTACGCTTTTTTTTACGTATTCCTTGGTATTTTAAAAATACCTTACGTTTTAGTATTTATACTTTTGATTTGGAAAAGGTATTTACGTTTACGTTTACGTTTTCTAAAAATACCAGTATTTGTACAACTCTGGTATGTACCTAGTATTCCATGTGTAAGTGCAAGCGTGCAGTCACTTTTTTCATACACCGTATACATGATACGTTTATGCAAAAACGTAAGAATATTGTTGGCTGCAGGTGGTGCGGCCCATTTGAACATGTGCACGTGTGAACGATCACAAGTTTTTTTACGTTTTCCCTAGTACCCGGGTATTTTGGTTAGGAAAACGTAACAAAACGTAATGGTATTTTTGGAAAACGTAAACGTAAACGTAAGTATAAATACCCGAATAACCGGGTATTTCGGGTAAACGTAAATACGTTTTTCCAACTCTGCAAACACCACATCCATTGCAAAAACCGTCAAACACCAACCCCCTGTGAACCCACCTGCAAACCCCCCGCCACTCCTGTGCGGACTAGTAGCGGGCGACTTGGAGTACCCCCTATTTCCCCTGCGAGGGCTGTTCGCAGATGACGTCGGTGTATATGCCCCCCTGGACGGACTAGTCGCCGGGGACCGTGACACGCCGCGGCCACGCGAGGGACTCATTTCAGGGGACCGGCTCGTTTTTGGGTGCGTTTTTGCGCTTGTGTCGCCGGGAAGCTGTTGCAGCATCTGTTTGCGAGCTTCTGCCGCTTGAGCTCTGGGGGTTGTGAGTAGGGTTCAAACGGGATTGACTTTTCGGGATCGGGATCGGGATCGGGATTCACTTTTTGAGATTTCGGGATCGGGATCGGGATCGGGATTGGGGTTTCGGGATCGGGATCGGGATCGGGATTGGTTTTTTGAGATTTCGGGATCGGGATCGGGATCGGGATTGGCCGGGATTGGGGTCACGGGATCGGGATCGGGATTGGGATAGGCATTTTTCCGGGATCAGGATTGGGTACTAGGGATAGAGATTTTGGCCATTTTTCTGGCATTCACAGTTGTTCATAATGGTCTCAAAACACTGTTGGATGCCAGAAAAGTGGCATAAAATTGACGCTGTGGGTTTGCATCCACTTTTTTGCATGCAAAAACGTCATTATTTCAGTTTTTATAATTTCCACTAATTTTTCCGGGATCGGGATCCCGGACTTGGGAGTTTCTCGGGATCGGGATCGGGATTTGAAAACTTTCGGGATCGGGATCGGGATCGGGATTGGTATTTTTGAGATTTCGGGATCGGGATCGGGATCGGGATTGGGGTTTCGGGATCGGGATCGGGACTGGTAAATCCCGGAATTTCACGGGATCCGGGATCGGGATCGGGATCCCGTTTGAACCCTAGTTGTGAGGGGTTTGGCTATTGGCAGGGGATAATTGGGGGTAATTGATTTAATTTCGTATGGAGCCAATGCACAAACAGCGAAAGGTATCGTATCCAATGTCGGAATTTTCTTACATAGAACAGTCAACTATAGTGCTGGCTTACTAACGTACTTAGTAATCAATGTACGCTATACAAAAAATGTTACCGTATTTTGATGAATAGATCATGAGAGCAATCGTAGGCAGGTACAATGTACTTCGAGGACAAAAAGTCAATAAAAATTGATTTGGGTGGCACAAAGTAAAAAGGAAGTTGAAAGTGTAAGATGGTGAAAGCACACGCACCTGTACTGCGCAGTGGACGGTATCACAGATGTAGGCCTGGGCTGCGGCGCGGGCGACCGGCTGCCTTTCGCCGGCGACGCCGTTCTGGCTTCTCTCGGCGGCGACGCCCCGCCTTTCCCAGGGGAATGCTGCCGCCGCGGCGAGCCACTGCCCTTCACTGGGGAAGTTTGTCTTTGTGCAGTCGCGCCGCGCTGCTCGCCCGCTTTGTGCGCTTTGGCTGCGCACCCGTATACCGTATGGTGAAGGTCACATTTCGCACAAACGTGTGTTACCATAAATTATGCCGTCCTCTAAAACGATTCTCTGCACTTTTACATCTTGTTCCACCCATAACCTTGGTTATCTGGACATCCCATGTATTAAAATATTGTCACGCCGACTTAAAACAAGGGATGGCCGATGTTTTTCTAATAAAACACGCTCGTTAAAAAATATTTTTGGTCATCCCTGCTTGAAAAAAAGGTGCCAAAAAGTCCAATCTGACCGGCGCTGGCGGCCGACGTGGCCAATTGCTCGGCAGCCGCAGCTGCGGGCCGGGCGACGCTCTTGCCGCGCCACTCACTCGGGTCCACCTTGACCGTGCCGCCGGCAGTTTGAGCACTTTTGGGCACTGGACGCGACCCTCCGTCCGTCCGGATCTGCGGCCCTCTGCCACGCGATTGCTGCTTGTCTGCGTAGATTTTTGTCCACTTTTCATCCGATGCATCTTGCTAAGTGATAATAATTCCAAAAAAATCCAACTCACGTCCGTTTCACGGACAGAAAAATTCTATATGAAGGGTGTGCTTCTAAAAGTACCGATCTACAAATTTTTCAAATTTGAGTTAGGACCATTTTTGGGGTCCCCATAAAAATGCGCTTCAAAAATATATATAATATGTGGGGGGTGCGAAATTCAATTTTGAGATATGGAGGGTCGAAAAAAGCAAAAAAATCGCAAAATACAGTTTTTGAAATTTTAAAAGTACCGATCTACAAGCTTTTTCAGCTTTTGTGTCTTCAAAAGTACCGATCTACACACTTTTTTCAAAATTGTTCTTTCAAATGTACCGATCTGCACATTATTTTTTGTGCTTCTAAAAGTACCGATGTCAGATCGGTGTCTGGTTGCGCAAAAACTCATTTTGTGCTTTTTTATTATGGGTAAAAGTACCGATCTACAGCTTTCTGATTTTGTGCTTTAAAAAATACCGATCTACACGCTATTACCAATTTGTTCCTTTAAAATGTACTGTACTACAAAAATACCATTCCCTAAATTTTACATAGCTAGTGTTATGTGTATAATCAACTAGCAGGATTCTCTCCAACCTTCGGTCGGGTTTTGTGGTTCTCTACAATTAATACCATTGGAGAAAATATGATACTTTAGTTAAGTTTGCCCACATGCTAGGCATGTGTTTTGAAATGCAGTATGTAATGTACCAACAATAACAAGACCAATACCAAAGATGCAATGTTTTGGAATGGATTTTTGTAAACTTGGTTGGTAAAATGTAAAACTGTTAACTGTAAAATGTTTGGGCATGAAACTCGGTAGTAAAATGTGGACAGTTTGCGATTTGGTATGATGGTGTGCAGTGTGCATTCTGTGTGGTATAGGTTTTGTGATATGATAGTGTGGTTTTTGCAAGGTGTCAAACTTTGTTGTAATCTTCAATTGGTTACATTTGTGCTTTGCTGTTCTTTTTGTGTTTGTAAATCCTTTTGGTATTAATTGTAGAGAACCACAAAACCCAACTGAAGGTTGGAGAGAATCCTGCTATAGGTACCCACTACTCAGAGGCTTGCAAAAACTGACACCCCAATGGGGACCCCCCTCCAAATGGCACCCCCCGGGGAACCCCCCAAAAGTGGCACCCCCTGGGAACCGCCCAAAAATGAGACCCCCTAGGGCCCCACAAATATGGCACCCCCTGAGGACCACCAAAAAATGGCACCCCTTAGGGACCCCCCAAAAATGGCACCCCCTTGGGACCCCCCAAAATAGCACCCCCTGGGGACCCCCCAAACATGGCACCCCCTAGGAACCCCCACAAAAATGGCACCCCCTGGGGACCCACCCAAAGTTGGCTCCCCCTGGGGACTCTCCAAAAATGGCACCCCCTGGGGACCACCCCAAAATGGCACCCCCTTAGGACCCCCCTGCAAAAAAAAATATAGCACCCCCCTGAGGACCACCAAAAAATGGCACCCCTGGGGACCACCCAAAAAATGGCACCCTATGTGGACCCCCTTGAAATCACACCCCCATATGTACCTCCAGAAAATGGCACCCCCTGGAGACCCCCCAAAAATGGCACCCCATGGGGACCCCCTCTAAATCCTGTAAACACAGCCGCTAGTTTGGAAACTCCTGTAAACTCAGCCCCTAATTTAGAAAATCCTATAAACTCAGCCCCTAACTTGCAAACTCTCGTAAACTCAGCCCCTAACTTGCAAACTCCCATAAACTCAGCCACTTATTTGTAAGCTCCCATAAACTCAGCCTCTAATTTGAAAACTCCCATAAACTCAGCCCCCAATTTTGGAAACTCCTGTAAACTCAACCCATAATTTGGAAACTGCTGTAAACTCAGCCCTAATTTGGATACTCCAATAAACTCAGCCCCTAATTTAGAAACTCCCATAAACTCAGCCCCTAATTTGGAAACTCCCTTAAAATCAGCCCCTAATTTGGAAACTCCCATAAACTCAGCCCCTAATTTGGAAACTCCCGTAAACTCATTTTCAGGTTTATGGTAATGTAGTGTGAAAATGGTATGAATATTTCAAAAAATCACTATCATCAATCCACAAATGCATCAATTCACAATTTTCAATTTTTTTGCCCCAAGGGTTAGACTTAAAAGGTTACGGTAATGTAGAGTAGAAATGGAGTGCACATCTCAAATCACTGCAATATAAAACCCACAAACGCATCATTTCACAAATTGAAAGTTTTTGTGCCCAGGGGTTCATTATCAGGGTTTTAGTAATGTGGTGTCAAAATGGAGTGCATATTTGAAATCGCTACAATCAGAAACCCACAAACACATCATTTTATGATTTGAAAATTTTTGGCCCTGGGGGTTCATTTTCAGGGTTATGGTAATGTAGTGTCAAAATGAAGTGCATATTTCAAATCAAGGCAATCAAAAAGCCACAAATGCATCATTTCACAATTTCTAATTTATTAGCCCCATGGGTTCAATTTAAGGCTTACAGTAATGTAGAGTTGAAATTGAGTCATTTCAAATCAGTGCAATAAGAAACCTGCAAAATGCATCATTTTACAATTAGAAATTTTTGGGTCTAGGGGTTCAATTTCAGAGTTTTAGTAATGTAGTGTCAAAATGGAGTGCATATTTGAAATCGCTACAATCAGAAACCCACAAATGCATCATTTTATGATTTGAAAGTTTTTGGCTTAGGGGGTTCATTTTTATGGTTATGGTAATGTAGTGTCAAAATGAAGTGCATATTTCAAATGAGTGCAATCAGAAACCTGAAAATGAATGATTTCACAAATTGAAAGTTTTTGGCTCCAGAGGTTCATTTTCAGGGTTATGGTTATGTAGTTTTCAGGGTTATGTAGTGTCAAAATGGATTGCATATTTCAAATCAGTGCAATTAGAAACCCACATCGAATCATTTCACAATTTCTAATTTTTTAAGCCCTGGGCATATTTGAAATAGCTACACTCTGAAACCCACAAATCCATCATTTTATGGTTTGAAAGTTTTTGGCCCAGGGGGTTCATTTTTAGGGTTATGGTAATGTAGTGTCAAAATGAAGTGCATATTTCAAATGAGTGCTATCAGAAACCCGAAAATGCATCATTTCTCAAATTGAAAGTATTTGGCCCCATGGGTTCATTTTTAGGGTTATGGTAATGTAGTGTCAAAATGGAGTGCATATATCAAATTGGTGCAATCATAGACCCAAATTTGAAATCAGTGCAATCAGAAACCCAAAAATGAATGATTTCACAAATTGAAAGTTTTTGGCACCAGAGGTTCATTTTCAGGGTTATGGTTATGTAGTTTTCAGGGTTATGTAGTGTCAAAACAGAGTGCATATTTCAAATCAGTGCAATTAGATACCCACATTGAATCATTTCACAATTTCTAATTTTTTAAGCCCTGGGCATATTTGAAATCACTACACTCAGAAACTCTCAAATCCATCATTTTATGATTTGAAAGTTTTTGGCCCAGGGGGTTCATTTTAGGGTTATGGTAATGTAGTGTCAAAATGAAGTGCATATTTCAGATGAGTGCAATCAGAAACCCGAAAATGCATTCTTTCTCAAATTGAAAGTATTTAACCCCATGGGTCCATTTTGAGGGTTATGGTAATGTAGTGTCAAAATGGAGTGCATATATCAAATCAGTGCAATCAGAAACCCAAATTTGAAATCAGTAGAATCAGAAACCCAAAAATGCATCATTTCACAAATTGAAATTTTTTGGCCCCAGTGGTTCATTTTCAGGGTTATGGTAATGTAGTGTCAAAATGAAGTGCATATTTCAAATGAGTGCAATCAGAAACCTGAAAATGCATCATTTCTCAAATTGAAAGTATTTGGCCCCATGGGTTCATTTTTCGGGTTATGGTAATGTAGTGTCAATGGAGTGCATATATCAAATCAGTGCAATCAGAAACCTAAATTTGAAATCAGTGCAACCAGAAACCCAAAAATGCATCATTTCACAAATTGAAAGTTTTTGGCCCCAGTGGTTCATTTTCAGGGTTATGGTAATGTAGTGTCAAAATGGAGTGCATTATATATCAAATCAGTGCAATTAGAAACCCACAATGCATCATTTCACAATTTGAAAATTTTGGCCCCATTTTGGGTTCAATTTCAGGGTTATCGTAATGTACTGTCAGAATGGAGTGCATATTTCAAATCATTGTAATCAGTAACCCACAAATGCATTATATCACAATTTATATTTTTTAGCCCCGGGGGCCTCACTTAAGGATTATGGTAATGTTATTGTTAACTCCCATAAACTCAGCCCCTAATTTGGCAAACACCCATCAACTCAACTCCCATAAACTCAGCCTCTAATTTTTAAACTTGTGTCAACAGCCCCTTATCTTTAAACTTCTGTCAACTCAACCCTGAATTGTAAACTCAGCCCCTAAAAACTCAAGTCAACCCCCTATACATGTGCAATTGCATTCTTGGGAAGCAACTTTGCCATCTACTAACCCTGTTTGTCAAGATTGTGGATCGTGTTTGTAAAGGGCATTTGTACTAATAAATAGTGACTGCGTTGTGTGCAAAAACACACACGAATCGGGCACAATGAGGCCTGTGATTGTGCCTCCTATCTTTTGCATTGAAGCATCCTTAGCGTGCAGTTCTCTCGAAATTGTATAGGTGGAGATGATTATACCCATGCATGTGGACACCCAACAATATGGCCGAAATACCCTTACCCAAAATTCCCATACCCAATACCCATGTATGGGTATTGCATGCTCCAAACTTTCAATCGCGATTATCTCAAAATCGATTTTTTGTAGATCGGTACTTTTAGAAGCACACCCTTCATATATTCAATGCAGAATAAACGTTTCAACGAAAAGGAGTTTCTTTTTATCTAGAAGCTGTTTATCTCTAAATCTACCATCAACCTACCATCTGCAAGCCCTGTCGCTTCAGCATCTGCCCCACCCAATTCATCATGACGTCTAAATGCAGGCACTTTGTTGGCGGGCTCATTGGCCATGGTGAACACATCACTGCCGGTTTGCCCTGTGGCTCCACTTTCTACAGTTGCGTAGGAACTGGAACTGTCCATGCGCTCGAATGTGGTTGATGAAGGATTGTAGGATGATAGGGAAGAAATTGTTGTATCTGCTTTGGTGCTGGTTGAATGTGGTTGAATGGCTGATTTGGCTGTGGTTGAAGTTTCGATTGATTCTGGTGCTGATGAGTGCTCAGTTTCAGTATCAGATTGTGGGTAATGCTTTGCTGCTGTGTCTGCCTTGGTGCCATTCAAATGTCTCATGGTAGATGGCGTTGTGATTGAAGTTTCAGTTGATTCCAGTGCTGATGAGGGCTCAGTCTCAGTATCAGATTGTGGGTAAAACTCTGACATTGTGTCTGCTTTGGTGCCAGTTGAATGTGGTTGAATGGCTAATTTGGCTGTGGTTGAAGTTTTAACTGAGTCTGGTGCTGATGAGGCCTCAGTTTCAGTATCAGATTGTGGGTAATACTTTGATGTTGCATCTGCTTTGGTGTCAGTTGAATGTGGTTGAATGGCTGATTTGGCTGTGGTTGAAGTTTTAACTGAGTCTGGTGCTGATGAGGCCTCAGTTTCAGTATCAGATTGTGGGTAATACTTTGATGTTGCATCTGCTTTGGTGCCAGTTGAATGTATCATGGAAGATGGGGATGTGGTTGAAGTTGTGGTTGAGCCTGGTGCCGATGAGGGCTCAGTTTCAGTATCAGATTGTGGGTAATATTTTGATGTTGAAATGGGTACTTTTTCATGGTTGTTCATCCCAGGCTCTTTTGGTGCATTGGTTGTGCTGCAAAAGAAAAAAGATAAAGGGTAAAACATTTTAAAAAGTGACTGCATCATATCCAAAATGAAAAAGTATTAAGCATGCAAAAATACCTTCCACTTGTCCTGTTACGCTCAGTTGATGAATCATCCACAATATCAGTCGATTTAGCATTGTCAAATTTGTCTTCATGTCTAATCGACTGATTGCCGAATTCACGACCATTCACAGCTTCTTTGTGTTGATGAACGCTGTCCAAATCATGCTGCAGAACTGTGTCGTTGGCTCTAGTCGACGCGTCAGCCCAACTGTTTCTGTCGTCTGTGCGAGTGGGCTCGATAAAATTCTCCGCTGCCGACCAGGGCTCGTTTACAGGGTGAGCCAATTCTGGAAAAGGAATAAAATGAATTTTGGAAATGGAAAAGTGACGATAACAATATTTGTAGGAAACATTATATTTCTTAACACTAGAAATCATATTTATATTTTTGGAAGCAGGGGTATCTTGAATTTCGACCCTCGAGTGGTTGGATAGATAGCAAATCGCTCCTCCGGAGGGATAGATAGCTGAAAATTTTTATGGGGGGGGTTGGGGTGGGGGTTTGTGGGGATATTGGGAGGGGGGTCCACGGGGTCCAATATATAGACTTTTTCGGGGTGTAGTAGGAAGAAAGGGGAGGGAAATCGCTCAAAGTAGCTGAAAAATAGCTCAAAATGGGTATACAATATCATATAGTACTAACAATAGCTGAAAATAAGCAAAAAGGAACATGAAATAGTGATTTTAAAGGTGAAAATCTATAAAAAGGTATGAAAAATAGCGATTTTGAGCGAAAATTGCGGTATAGTTTCTCAAAAATCGCTCCAGATATGTAGATAGGTGGGTGATTTGGGGGGGGGGGTTAGGGGGTAGTAGGAGGTTGACGCAACAGAAAAATCATGCGAATGTGGTCACACAAGTAAAAATGGGTCATTTTACTGAAATGAATGAATTTAAAAGAATACACTCAATGTTTATCTTTTCATTTAGTCTTTTAACTGAAATATATACATCGCAGTATCGCAGTAAATTCGCAGGAAAATCGCAGTAGATTGAGACAAGGAAGGACAAGGAATTGAGCGCTAAAAAATAAAACAACTCGAAAATGATTTTATTTTCACAAAAAATGCGTCCATAGCAACGAACCCCGCTCACGCCGCGGCGGCACATCACCATCAAACTTCTTGTCAGCCGCAGTTCCCTGTGCCAGCGACTCCCCCTGGGCATCATAATACAATGTCGCCTGTTTTTGTGGGGAGCCGCGGCGCGGCCGCTTGTCGCCTTGTGCAGTCGCTCGATTGGAGTCCACAATATCAGTGCTGTTTGTGGGACTGAGGTTTGAGGAAGTCGACTTCATTCGGCGCTGATTTTTAAAACATTTGGGCTTCTCATTCTAATTGATATCAGCAGTCAACTGGTTTTCATGTCAATCCAAGTTTTAGTTGACGGGGCATAGAATCACGTCCAAAACCACATCCCGCAAATATATCGCCAATGTGCAATTGAACATAGCTTTGCGACCAATGAGTGAACCCCGCACAGACATAAAAACCAGTTGACACCGGGTGCCAGACCCAGATCCTGTTACAAACCCTGTAAGCTGTCATCTGTAAACACTTTTATACTTTAGAGGCAAGGACGTATCCAGGGTAGGGTTGGCCGATGTTTTTTTAAACGTTTTATTTAAAAAAACCGTTGTTTTAAAAAAAACACGAGGTCCGAAACGTTTTTTTTAAAAACATCGGCCGAAATTTTTAGTACTAAGCACTAGGTATTTTGCAAAATTTTTGCGCGCAAGCGCGCAATTTCACACACAAAGTGACATTGGTGGTTGTTTTCATTGGTTTTGTGGCATTTTTAGTATCAAAGCATCCATTTCTATGTGCTACCATGGGTTAACAAGCCGTCATATGTTGCTGTAGTAAATAATGTTCAGGTAATGTGCTTCCATGTACCTCCACAGTGTGTAACATCACTCCCAAAGTAACAAACTTCTTTTATAACCTTGATTGATCACTATTCCGTGCCAAACTTCACTTGAAGTCACGAACATTCGACTATAAGGCGATATATGAACATGTCGACAAAAAATGGACATTTTTGAAACAAATCACCACTTATAATGCTATCCCATGGCTCCACAGCCATTACGACTGAGGCTCTCTGTGCATGTTTACCCGCTGTGCATGTAGACCCTAATTTTCACACAAAATTGCTCATTTTCATACCATTTTATACATTTTCACCTTCAAAATCACTAGTTCATGTGTTTTATTGTCTATTTTCAGCTATTTCTTGTAGTATATGTGCTTATATACCCATTTTTAGTAATTTTTCACCTACTTTTAGCCATTTTTCTACCTTTTTTCCTCATTATGAAAAAGCCTATACAATGAACCCCCACGAACCCCCAAACCCCCTAAATTTTTTTCTTCTAGCTATCTATCCCTCCAGAGGAGCGATTAGCCATCTATCCAACCCCCTGGAGGCTCAAAGTCTTGAATACTCCTGACATGCACAGCGGGTAAACATGCACAGAGGCACAGACCCAGCCATTACATGGTCATGTATAACATCACAGAGTATTGTCACTTGTCTGATATACCGCAAATCCTCGAATAAGACCCCCCCTCGAATAACTCCCCCTTTGAATAACTCCCCCCTGTTTGCGAGGTGAGTAAAAATTAACTCCACTCCTCGAATAACTCCCCCTCTTGAAGAACGCCCCCTCTGGATACAAACGATACAGTACAAAAATACAAAAGAATATTAGCCTGAGGAGCGACAGCATATACATTACCGTGTATGCAGTGTATACACATCTTTTTTTCTTGTTGGACAGTTAAATACCTGAATTATGAGTTTACAGACTGCATACATACACGAGGAAAAGGAAAAACTGACGAGGAAAAAATAACTCCCCCCCTCGAATAACTCCCCCCTTGAATAACTCCCCCTCCAAAACATCTGAGGAAAAAATAACTCCCCTGGGGTCTTTTTTGAGGATTTAGGGTACCTATATAAACACGTTTTTAATTTTAAAAAACGTGTTTTTTTTTAAACATGGCGTTAAAAAAAAACGTTTTTTTTTAACCCTAATCCAGGGGGGGGGGCTGCAGCCCCCCCCCATGGCGTGGCTCCTACGAATGGCGCCAGTGCCACGGTGCTATTCCGTCACTCAGCCGGCAAAACTTTAAGGGGGGGCTGAGCCCGCTCGCCGGGCTCCGTGAACAAGCACCCCCCCCCCCCGCTCAAAAATCCTGGATACGTCCCTGTTTAGAGGGTTTTCTACAGGGTCTGAAACGGCGAAAGACCGGTGTCTAAGTAAACCCGGTGCCCAAGTACGCCCGGTGCCCAAGTTTAAATACCCGGTGCCCAAGTTTGAATACCCGGTGCCCAAGTACGCCCGGTGCCCAAGTAGAGTGCAACCCGGAATATTTAGATGCCTTGTAAAATGTCAAATGTCATGCAAAAGTCATGCAAAAAGTCATGCAAAAAGTCATGTAAAATGCCCAGTAAAATGGTAAACGAACATTTGCAATTTTACCCGGCAAATTTACATGACTTTTGACACTTTGTACAACATTTGACATTGTGAAGAATTTTTATGACAACCCATAAAAAGAAAAAACAAAAAACGGAAAGACATTTGACATTTAAAAGTATCTGTGAGTAGGGTTCAAACGGGATCCGGGATCGGGATCGGGATCCCGTTTGAACCCTACTTGTCACTTGACTTAAAATCGACCCCGGCTGTGAACTGAAAAATCGTTGGCGCGTGTTCGGTTGACTGGATCAGAAATGTTGTGCCCCCGACTACCCACAAAAGCTCATGTGAAATAATGCTCACCGATTGTCAGAACCGGCACTATCTATACGATAATCATTCCATGTTTCCCTGCCGTTGCGTCCATTTTTTGCATCATAAAAAACCACTTCTTGTCGCTGAGGTTGGTCCGAGGTCGCAATCAAAGGCTTTTCATAAGCGGGTTCTTGTACGGGTTCCCGGTTCTCTACAGTTTCTTGTTGTTGTAGTACGGGTTCTGGCTTTTGCACAGATGGTTGATGTGCACTGGAAAAAATTACCGAATTTTATTGGTAAAATGAAGATGAGACAGTTCGATATAGTTGACTTTGGTTGTGCCTCGCCTACACACGCTAGTTTTCGTCTGTAATTTAAAAAAATGGAAAACTCATGAGTCAGCGGTGAATTCTATTTGAGTTTACCGGAATGAGTCATTTCCATAATCTTCCGCCAATAGTAGTTTATCCGGTGAAGTCTAAGGAATTCAATTCTGTTTTAGGATTTCTCAAAAACTCTCGATATTTCAGTATCGCGCGAAGTGTCATTCCGAGTACCGCACGAGGCAAAAAAACTTGCCAAAAATACTTACTTCAAGTTACTTTCAACTTGACTTGACTGCTAAAACATCCTCAACACATGTCCACTTGCGAATTTAACCCCAGCCGACAACCGCAAAAAAATCAATGTTCACAAGAGTTTCTATTCTCAACATTACATTTTTTAAGTTCGAAAATCTAAAATACTAACCGGTCGTGGATAACGGGGCCATCTATGGAACGAGCATTCACAATTGCCTGGCCATTTTGTGCACCCTTGGCGTCGTAAAACACAGTTTCCTGCGGCCCAATTTGCTCCGAGGTCGTATTGAATCCCTTTTCAAAAGCGGCTACAGGTGCTTGTTTATCCGCAGTTTCTTGTCTTCGTGTGGCTTCTTGTTTTTGTACAGATGGTTGATGGGCACTGGGAAATTACAGCCATATTTGGGTAGCAAACGGTACGGTTTATCGTTTGGCAGTGTTGTACCGTAAATTGCTTTAAATTTGCGGTAAATAAACACACGGCAGTCTTGAAAATTACGGTGAACGGTAAATTTTCTGATTTTGCGTTACGGTACGGTGGTAATTATACAAAAGTTATTTGATTTTGTTAGAAAATGTTACTGCGAAAAGTATGGATTTACGCAAATTAGATCACCGCCATCATAGAGTCGGGGTGATGACATCGACACCCAAATGAATTTTCAATGTCGATATTTCCAGTTTTACTCCCAACCAATACTTCCCAATATAAGCGAACTTTCGCAGTTGAAAAAATTAATGTTCAAAAAGCTCACCTGGCCTGTCGATTACTTTGTGCCGGTCCTAAAATCGACCAAGTTTCTGTGTTTTGATCATCTGGTCTAAATTGATCAAACTTGTGTGAATGCGGTTCAGAATATAATTCACTATTGTCGTCGGTCGGTGGTCGCGCTGGGTTCGAAAAACGGAATATGATTAGTATAAACTAAGTCAATATTTCGCGGTTATGAACTTGTTTGCGCATGTCTCAATTCTGCAAGTATAGATGGCAAACATACAAGTATACAAAAGTAAAGTGGCGATTAAAAAGTAAAAAATGTTATAAGTGGGTAAACAAGTGACAAATGAAACTACTAATGAAAATTCTCAGCGATTTGAATTGAAGTTTATGTCTGACTTTACCCACAATTTGCCAACTTTTCTACCATCGGCGGAAATGGTACCAGCCGTCCACTGACGTTCAAAACAAAATCTAAAAATACAAAAGCAACGCGAAACCAACGGTAAATAACTGCAGATTCCGATTGAACCGGCTGTCGCTCCGCTGGCGTGCCCTTTTTCTGTGCCGCGTCTATATAAAAAACGACAACATTTATCACTGTCAAAATGCCAAATAAAAATAAAAATGCCAAACGCGAAACCAACCAAAATCATTCGAATGTCGATTCGTTATCTCCGTATACAAGTCGGCAGCGCTGCAAGTCGGCTTGTGACTAGCATGCTGCCCTTCGGACGGGGCATCGAAATATGACTCATCAGGGCGGGTATTGTCGGGCTTGGATGTGCGCCGCCCGGCAGCCCGATCGGGTACAATCTCGTAGCCGTGTGCGTCGCGGGTGCCGGCGGGCGCACTGGTTGGCGGGCTGGTGTCTTCGAAGAGACTTTTGCGGGTCTTGTCGACGCGGCTGTACTCGTCGCCGGGCGCCGCTGCGCTCTGGCCCTTCGCATCGGCTATTGCAGCCACGCGCACCTGAAACGGGCGTACATTTAGTTGTCTCGTTCACAATCAAAGTCGAATACAATTTGATTGAAAAGATGAGCTGTAGTAGTCCTGGCAAATCTTGAAAAAGGACAGATTTCTGATGAAACACAATACTGGTTAATTTAAAATAAAACAGGAAGACAAAATAAAACCATCGGATAATTGAATTTTTTATTGAAGGTGTAAAATTTCCCCCGAAAGTCAGTCCCTTAATAATTTCTACATTCAAATAAATAAAACAATTGAATGAAGTCACATAAATACAATTCACATTTCGCCACACACCACATTTTTACACTTCACGTTTTTTTCACTTCAAAGCAATTCACATTTTTTAATCAGCAATTCAATTGACAACCAACATCAATTGACGCCGCGTCAACTAAAAACGGCGACCAAACAATCCCCCCCCAAGAGCGGACCTGTGTGTGGGCGGGGCTCCTGTCGGGGATGGGGCTGGTGGGCGGGTTGGGTCTGCCGGCGGCCTCCTCCATGAGGCGCTGCACGTCGCCGCTGAGCGGCCGCAAGCCGGACGGGCGCGCCGGCGGCTCGGGCGGCGGCGGCGATGTCGAGTGTGCCGCCGCAGCGCCCGCTGACGGCGTCAGTGCTTGCTGGTTCTTCTTCGCTTCTTGCGCCTTTTTGTCGTCTGAGTGCAAAAAGTAACAAAAACGTTATTTGTTGCGTTGACGTTGGTATAATAGCCTTTGTCTTGATCCTAGCAGTAAGGATACTTGGCTCTTGTGAACTAGGGTTCAAACGGGATTGACTTTTCGGGATCGGGATTGGTTTTTTGATATTTCGGGATCGGGATCGGGTTTGGCTTTTTGAGATTTCGGGATCGGGATCGGGATTGACCTTTCGGGATCGGAGTCGGGATCGGGATTGGCGTTTTTTCGGGATCGGGACTTGGGCCTTAAAAAATTGGTTTTCAGGGGGTTTTTTCCTGACATTAAACAAAATCACCCAAAACACCAAAAACAATGGATGCCAGAAATGTTGGATTAAATTGGCATCCAAAACAATGCTATAAACTTATTTAGGCACTTCGCAATTGGCTGCCTGCCATTGTCATTCACACCAGTGTCTGCCATATATGCATGTGTATTAACCTTAAGCTATGGTAATGGGCACTGCATCGAGTCCATTTGTAGTGGTGTCCATGCCCACGCAACAGAGATTGAGAGAGAGGTGGGGATATGCGCGCTTGCGCGCAAAATTTTTGCAAACTGCATTCAAAATGGTCCTTTAAAAGTGCCATTTCTGTGAAATTATCTGGAATCGGGATCGAGATTTGGGCATTTTTTTCGGGATCGAGATTGGGATTTTCAAAATCTCAGGATCGGGATCGGGATCGGGATTGAGGTTTCGGGATCGGGACCACAATATCCCGAAATTTCTCGGGATGTGGGATCGGGATCGGGATCGGGATCGGGATCCCGTTTGAACCCTATTGTGAACTTGATGGTTAAGTGTAGGGTTCAAACGGGATTGACTTTTCGGGATCGGGATCGGGATTGGTTTTTTGAGATTTCGGGATCGGGATCGGGATCGGGATTGGCCGGGATTGGGGTCACGGGATCGGGATCGGGATTGGCATTTTTTCGGGATCGGGATTGGGGTCTTGGGATAGAGATTTTCGCCAATGTTTTGGCATCCACAGTTGCTCATAAAGGTCTAAAAACACTATTGGATGCCAGAAACGTGGCATAAAATGAACGCTGGGGGTTTGCGTTCCCATTTTTGCATGCAAAAACGTCGTTTTTTCACTTTTGATAATTTCCACTAATTTTTCCGGGATCGGGATCCCGGACTTTTGAGTTTCTCGGGATCTGAAAAGTTTCGGGATCGGGATCGGGACTGGTAAATCCCGGAATTTCACGGGATCCGGGATCGGGATCGGGATCCCGTTTGAACCCTAGTTAAGTGTAATATTTAAGACAAAGTTTCGAGTTTACAGTTACAAGTTATTTGAGTTTACACTTCACATGGCTCTCGACTGCCCCCAGCCAAAGCCCCAAAACAACCCCCCCCCCCGCACTGACGAAGCACATAGGCGTAGCCGTCGGGATCGCTGCGGGTGTGCGCGTCAGGGGCGCCTGTCTGCGGCGGCCGCGTGCCGTAGCCCTCCTCCTGCTGGACGGGGTCGCCGCGGCCGCGCGCCACTTGCGTGATGTCCTCGTACAGGTGCTGCGCCGGCGAGGCAGGCTCCCCGCCCACCACCTGCAAGGTTGCCGATGAACATGTGTGTGCATGCATCTTGCATTCTATCTAGGCTGTCAACCTCCCGCTTTCCGTTTTTTCCCCTTTCTGCTCTCTGAAGGCAAGTTTCCGATTTCCGGCTGCCAAATTGGTCCCCTTTCCCCTTTTTTCCACCAATTTTCCTGTTTTTCCGCCTCTTTTTTCCGTTTTCTGACAAATTTTCTGTTTTTCTGCCAAATATCGTGCATTTTCCGGCTCAACTTTCTGTTTCGTCTCAGCCAAACAGGAAAACTTGCATGCAGGTTTTTCAAATGTGTATTTTTTCTGTTTCCAGCAAAATTTCCATTCCTGTTTTCTAGCAGGTGCAAAAAAATTTTTGACACCCTAATTCTACCCTCTAATACCCCCTCCCAAAAAAACAACTACAGAAACCCACAATATTCACTTCTCAAAAATCATTTTAAAGCCACACAATACCCCCAACCCACCGTCTCATAAGCATGTTCACTACCCTCAATGGAACTATAATAGTGCTCCGGGCGAGTGTGCAGCGCGGCCGGGCCGGAGCCACTCTCTGCTAGTCGGCCCTGCTGAGCCATGCGTTCGCGCAGTACGTCCAGCGACTCGCGCACCGTGATGTATCTGGGGGCGGGGTGAACAGTGATCAAGTGAAGCGTCATGTGTGTTCATGCGTGAAGTTTGAAGAAGGTGAAGTATGCGATCGATCCGCGGCCGCGGTTATCCGGTTTTGGACCGATAATTGGCGATTAACGGATCAGAAATCGGTGATTTGGGTGAAAATTGACCAAATAACACCGAGTGAGCAACAATACGGTAACAAACATACCCTGTAAAAAGTGAAATGTCATGCAGTGTAAAAGTCATGTAAAACGCGCGTAAAATGGGAAACGTACGTTTGCCATTTTACCGGGCTTTTCACATAACTTTTTACACTTTGCATGACATTTGGCTTTTTACAGGGTCTGGGACTGGCACCTGATCGGCACCACCAGAATAAAGCCACCAAAAAAATTCACTTGTAAGTAGGGTTGGCCGATGTTTTATTAAACGTTTCATTTAAAAAACCGTTTTTGTTTAAAAACACGAGGTCCAAAACGTTTTTTTAATTTTTAGTACTAAAATTTTTAGTACTAAGCACTAGGTATTTAGCAAAATTTTTGTGCGCAAGCGCGCAATTTCACACGCAATTTGACATTGGTGGTTGTTTTCATTGGTTTTGTGGCATTTTTAGTATCAAAGCAACCATTTCTATGTGCTACCATGGGTAAATAAGCCGTCATATGTTGCTATAGTACATAATATTCAGGTAATGTGCTTCCATGTACCTCCACAGTGTGTAACATCACTCCCGAAATAACAACCTCCTTTTATAACCTTGTTTGATCATAATTCCGTGCCAAACTTCACTTGAAGTCACGAACATTCGACTATAAGAAGATTTATAAACATGTCGACAAAAAATGGACATTTTTGACACAAATCATCACTTATAATGCTATCCCATGGCTCCACAGCCATTATATGGTCATATATAACATCACAGAGTATTGTCACTTGTCTGATATACCTATATGTATATGTTGACCCAGAGCCATATCTGGAAGCTTTAAAAAAAACGTTTTTTATTTTTTTTAAACGTTGTTTTTTTAAAAACATGGAGTACTTTTCCAAGCCTACTTGTAAGACGGCTCCCTCTTGGACGACGTCTGGCTGCCATAAATATCATCAGCACCATCGGCGGGGGTCGCACTGGGGTGCCGTTCGGGGGCCGCCCCACTGGAGGGGTGCCCACTCGAAGTGGCCGGCCTGTCATCGGGCACCCCAGCGAAGTGCGACGGCGCCTGCAGCCGAGGTTGGTCGTTGGCTGGTCGATTTTGAGCGGCTTGTGTAGCGGCGCTGGTCGCTGCCGCCGCCGCACGGTTGGCTGTCCGCTGCGATGCGGTAAAAGTTTTGTGATAAATGTACGCTGTGCCCAGGGTGTTCGTGACATTCAAGTGAAAACTTGATGGTTGATGAACAGCATTGTCGATTGTTTTTAAATATGGTGACCGTGAAATTTCAGATCAAAGTGTGCCAAAAATCAATGTAATGAGGCGATCTGGAGGCAGTCCCAGACTCTTTTAAGTGTAAAGTAAAGTGTCAAATGTCATGTAAAATGTCAATCAAAACAGAAAGATTTTTTTACTGAACTTTGCATTAAAATAGACACTTTACATTTGTCATGACAATTGACATATTGCACGACATTTTAGATGACATTTGACCGTTCACTTTAGCGGGTCTGGGACACCCCATGTAGGGCTGACGGACAACAATGTAGGGGAGGGGAAAGGACGAGATCAAACACAACCCTTCAAACCTACGCTATTCTCGTCGATGCGCGAATACCAGGGCTCATCCATTGGCTGCACTGGCGCCCCAGCACCCGGCCCATCCTTGATCCTCCCATAATATCCATCGCTAGAAGTCGACAGGCTGCTATAAGCATCTTCACACGCGCCGATGGGACCTTTTTTGTCGAAATGCCGGCCAGAACTGGCCGCGGCGCCATTCGAACTGGCCTGGGGCCGCCGGCTGAAGATAGGGTACTCGTAGAGGTGTTTTTCGCGCCCTAAATCGCCCCCTACGCCCGTCTGCTGTGGCGCAGACTCGGCGCCCGGCTTGTCTACTACCTGCGAGCACATGGACTAATTTGAAATTATTTTGGGTTTTAGAAATTTTTCCATGGCGTATAATATACTTTATATCTCCATTGTCTCCGATATTTTGGCCCTCGCGGGGTCTGGATAGATAGCAAATCGCTCCTCCGGAGGGATAGCTAGCTGAAAAATTTTCTGGGGCTTGGGAAAAATCGCTAAAAACTGGTTAAAAGAAGCTAAAATAGGCTAAAAATAGGTATCTAAACATGTGTATAGGCGAAAGCCGCGATTTTAAAGGTGAAAAACGATAAAAGGTACGAAAATTAACGATTGAGAGTGAAAATTAGGGCGAAATTTCTCAAAAATCGCTCCAGATAGGTAGATACAGGGGTCTCCAGGATTTTGGCCCTCGCGGGGGCTGGATAGATAGCAAATCGCTCCTCCGGAGGGATAGATAGCGGAAAAATTTTTCTGGGGGGGGGGGCTGGGGGCGGGGCTTGGGGGGGGCTGGCGGGGGCACAATGTATAGGTTTTTTCAAGGTTAAGAAGGCAGAAAGGGGAAACAATCGCTAAGAATCAGTTAAAAGTAGCCAAAAGTAGGTATATCCGTCTTTTAAATAGCAGCAGCTGATCACATTTTTTTGAAACTGATATGATTTTAAGAAAAATCGGGCAGCTTAAAAAATTGTTTGCAACCAACGCTACTCGTCACTTCACTTTACAAAATACCACTTTCCTCGCCACTTACCCAATACTAACCCATCACCCCCCCCCCCCCCAAAAAAAGCGCCCAAACAACTGCAGTGCACACCTGAGCGTACAAATGAGGCGAATCAATGACATCACCACTGTTAGCGGCAGCGGCGGCACGCGCCGCCCCACCCGCCTGCAGCGCGGCCGCCCTTTCATCTGCCAGCTCGAGCTGCTGGGCGCGCTTGGCCCGGGCCACCGTGATGCTCTCGTCCACGATGGTGACCACGTTGTGCGTGGTGGTCACTTTGGCGCCCGGCCAGCCAGTGTTGTTGGGGGGTGCGGGCAGCGGGGTCTGAGGAGGGGGGGGGGGGTGTTCTTTAGTTCGGTGACGGTGCGATTTGTATGGAATTTATGGTCCACTGAGCGTACACCTTAACAATGAAATCTACTATATCCCATCTGAATAAAAGAACAAAAGATTAAATTTTTATATCATCATATTCATCACATTGCTTCCACTTTAGGTGAATTTGTGACCTTATTCATCAAAATATGGTATAAATTTCTGTATAGCGATCTGTCCGTCCAGTTTCAGTAGATTACATTTTTCCTACATTTCATTTTTTCTCGCATTCGTTGCTCCCATCATCGGTGAACTTGGTTCACATTTTTTCAAATTAGGAGTTTATTCATCAAAATACGGTAGCGCTATTCACAGCGTTTAGGTAAGTAAGTAGTACAGCGTGGATAAATATTTTCCGTTTTCATTTATATGAAATATGCACATTTTATGATTAAACCCGTGCCCGTGTCCACTTGTACACTTTTATCAGACCCCCGGAAACCAGCGCCGCTAGCACTGCGTAATTAATTTCTACTGGTCTACGTGTGATAAAATGAAGACACGTCACACTAATTCGAGATCATAAAATAAAGTGTTGAACACTGCAGATTGTAAGAAAAAACGCAACACAACCTGTATACTTATTTAACACCTCAAATCATGTATTTAAATATTTATGTAAATATTTACATGAACCCTAGTGTCAGACAAGTTGTTGTAAAAAAAGTTTTTACTCCACAAGTGCAGTTGAGTTCACTATGAAGGCGGTTTTAAGACAAGCTTCATTAACAATACGCAACCAAAAAGGCAATGTTTACAAATTTACAGCGGCATGAAAGCCGCATGCAGGGCGGCCGCCCATGTTCACTTTGTTGGCACCATTCCGTCACGGCGCCACATAAAAACGGCCGCGCGGTGACGTTGTGATGTGACGCCTTTTGTCCTCGCTCAAGTGCCCCCTTCACTCAGTAAACTCGATTAGCGGATGTTTACGCGTCGGCAAATTGTAACATAAAAAGCGAATCAGTGTAAACGCGATGGTTCTAGAATATTTTACTGCACACGGAAAAAATCAATTCAGTGTTGGGAAACTATAGGAGAATATCCGGAATAGGGTTAGCCGATTTTTTTTTTAAATAAAAATTTTAAATAAAAAAGGTTGTGTTGTCCGAAATATAACACAATGTCCGATACGTTTTTTTTACACATAGGCCAAAATTTTTAGTACTAAGCACTAGGTATTTGGCAAAACTTTTGCGCGCAAGCCGCAATTTCACACACAAATTGACATTGGTGGTTGTTTTCATTAGTTTTGTGGCATTTTGAGTATCAAAGCATCAATTTCTATGTGCTACCATGGGTTAACAAGCCGTCATATGTTGCTGTAGTAAATAATGTTCAGGAAATGTGCTTCCATGGAGGGTGCACTGTTTCGCACATACGCCTGTTTCGCACAAACGCCCGTTTCGCACACGCCTGAAACCCGTGTCGCACAAACGCCCGTTTCGCACACGCCTGAAACCTGTGTCGCACAAACGCCCATTTCGCACACAAATGATGCCTGTGCGAATAGGGTTGGAAAAAAAACGTTTTTTTTTACTCGATGTTTTTTTTTTTTTTTAAACGTTTTTTTTTAAAAGCTCCCAGATATGACCTAGTGTCAACATATATAGGTATATCAGACACTGCCAATACTCTGTGATGTTAAATATGACCATATAATGGCTGTGGAGCCATGGGATAGCATTATAAGTGGTGATTTATGTCAAAAATATCCATTTTTCGTCGACATATCGTTTGTATATCGCCTTATAGTCGAATGTTCGTGACTTCAGGTAAAGTTTGGCACGGAATGGTGATCAAACAAGGTTATAAAAGGAGGTTGTTACTTTGGGAGTGAAGTTACACACTGTGGAGGTACATGGAAGCACATTACCTCAATATTATATATTACAGCAACATATGTTGGCTTATTCACCCATGGTAGCACATAGAAATGGATGTTTTGATACTAAAAATGCAACAAAACCAATGAAAACAACCACCAATGTCAATTGTGTGTGAAATTGCGCGCTTGCGCGCAAAAATTTTGCAAAATACCTAGTGCTTAGTACTAAAAATTTCGGCTGATGTTTTTTTTTAAAAAAAACATTTCGGACGTCATGTTTTTTTTTAAAAAAAAAACGTTTTTTTTAAAAAAAACGTTTTAAAAAAAACATCGGCCAACCCTATGTGCGAAACGGGCATATGTGCGGAACAGGTGTATGTGCGGAACAGGTGTATGTGCGGAACAGGTGTATGTGCGCAACAGGCGTATGTGCGGTACAGGCATCTGTGTGTGTCATTAACTGGCGCGTGTCCGGGCACCCCAACTTTACCCTCCCCCCTTCCCCGCAGCACAACAAGTTCCAGGCGGCGCCGGCTGTCTGAGTTTTCATTTTGCAGGGCATTTTCCATGACTTTTGAGACTGAAACCCTGTCGCATTGCATCATTCAGTATGTTGCATTGTGTGCATTATACAGCCAGCTTGCGCCGCCTGGCACCAATTGTGCTGGGGGGGGTAAAGTTGGGGTGCCCAGTCACACGCTCGACTCACACGCACAGACGCCTGTTTCGCTCAGACGCCTGTGTCGCACATACGCCTGTTTCGCACATACGCCTGTTCCGCACATAGGCCCGTTTCGCACAGGCATCATTTTTGTGCGAAACGGGCGTTTGTGAGAAACAGGCTTCTGTGCAAAATAGGCCTGGCCCGCTTCCATGTACCTCCAGTGTGTAACATCACTCCCAAAGCAACAACCCCCTCTTATAACCTTGTTTGATCACTATTCCGTGCCAAACTTCACCTGACGTCACAAACATTCGACTATAAGGCAATCATGATATATTTTGACACAAATTACCACTTGTAATGCTATCCCATAGTTCCACAGCCATTATATGGTCATGTAAAACATCACAGAGTATTTCCACTTGTCTGATATACCTATATATGTTGACACAAGGCCATATCTGGGAGCTTATAAAAGAAATGTTTTTTTAACGTTAAAAATTGGAAAAAACATTGTTGTTTTTAAAAACATGGCGTAAAAAATCGTTTTTGCCAACCCTAATCCGGAAACGGCAATACTTTTTCTGGCAGACTATTAAATGTGTGAAGCTGAAGCATACAAAATTACTATAACACTTAACAATATACACTTGATCAACACACGCAATTTCACTGCAATAAATACAGTAACCCGAGAAAATTAATTTTCAAATTCCCTGATCTAAAAATGAGTTTACTTTTTC